>VDFB02271358.1:103751998-103880799 GCA_007258455.2 Sequoia sempervirens
AAAAATAGTTAAATTTCAAGTTTCTCAGCTTTAGATGTTTTACATTTTTTTGGATACCTTTTTGTCATAATGAAATTCCCAATTTATAGTTTTTATTTTTGGTTCTTGGGTTGAAAGATATTGCAGTTTTAGTTTCCCAGATTTGCACCTGAAAATCTTTTGAGTTAGATTTGAGGCACTTAGAGCTCCAGATCGGCCCTGAAACTTGCTAAAATTGGTGTAGAAAATTTCAAGCGCGTTATTGACTTCGAGACCTTTCCAACGGTTCAAACGGTTCGCAAATTAGAGTCCCGGATCAAAAGTTATGGCCCCGGGAAGTTGGCACACTTTCTAGAAGATACAATTGCAAATGTACTTTTGAAATTTGAACTTCAAGTTGTAATTTTCGGTGCCAAACCGCCTAAACTCAAATTTGAATGTTGTTTTGGCTCCAAACTAATGAGGAGCTTTATTTATGGGTGGGTTTCTAATTTTTGGGTAACTTTTTGGGGACAAGCTAGCATATTGCGAAAGGGTGATTCTATAGCTTTCTGTAACTTGCATGTGTTGTAGAACTTGGGGATTTGAGATCCTCTGCATGTAAGAAGCTCCATTTTCTGAATAATAAAATTAATCTCTTGTTTGTGGGTTATTTTCTGTGTCTCGGGCTGTGCCCTCATCACTTCTTCTCAATCTTCAAGCCTCTCTCTAGCTTAAGTCATGTAAGGGCCTAAGCTAGAGTCTCATCGTTAGGAATTTTGGGTTGAACCTCTGTATTATCCTTTTCTTCCATTATGTCTTTCTTATGTGAGGTTCTAACAGTTTTCCCTTTCCTTCGTCCTACCTTTGACCTTCTCATACCAACATTCAATCCAGGTTCGGTCAATTCTCAAGACAACTAAATTTGGTTAAGGGTCAACTATCCCTAGTCAAAAATATGGTAGACTCAAAAAGCCTAGAGTTGAACCCTAAGCTCTGATACCAAATGTAATAACCTATCCTAAATTATTACTTAATTAATATTATTGTAAATGACATATGAATATATTCAAATTAAAAATACATAACTAAGTAGCTATAGTCAATCATAGCAACATATGTCCAATTAAAATGTCAAATTACAATACTCGATTTTGACCTGGCTCATAAGGCCACAAAGTCATTACATTGCACAACTTTTACATCATTGTTACATCAAGGATTACATCATAGACTAAATAGCCTTGTGTACATCTAAGGTTCCTCTCGATGCTCACCTCCACTGGTGGATGAGAACATGGTTGAAGCACTTTACCGCCCAACCACGAAGCTTATGCTTCCCTAGAATTCTTCCAACTTGAAGGATACCCGACCTTGGACAAATTTTTTACCAAGAGAACAATATTGCAAGGTGGAATCTGGTGCATGTCCATACATCAAAATGCAATTTCTATCTACAAGTTAGAATAGAAAATGCAAGATCTATGATAGGAATGGAAGAGAGTGCTATCATAAGTCCATACATACACAATGAACTATATTTCTTGGCCAAGCATAAAAACTTTGTTGCAACAAAAAACAATAGGTTCTGGTAAAGCAAACCTATACTCTCTAAACTCCATTTCAGCACCCGTCTTGGAAGGTAACTTTCTACTACACAATATTTCATAACAACTATCTACCCTCTAGAAACATCAACCCTAAGGTTCTCTAGTCTACTTAGGTATCAATATTCTATTCAAGTAAAAGAATAATCTTCTCACATATGTCTACAGAAAAGAAAATCAGATTACTAATTTCCTCACTAAGCAGAAATGAAATACATGATTCAAATGGAACTATACACTAAATTATTCAATCATATCATTCACATGACCCATGATTACTTTCAACATAAATCATTATCTATTTAAGAATGAATTAAGAAACAAACGAAGGTATGTGATAAGTATGTGTATGTACATTGATGAAGGTCTATGTGCATACACATATATGTGCCTACTTAAGTTATTGGTTTGTGCACACATTTTGAAATAAAACCATTAAATCAGATTGCTATCATTTAATAATGTTCCATTTTGACTTTTATTTTGTTAGAATTTCTAGAAATTAAAGAATCCATAACAACTCTATATTAACAGTTTCTCACATACTGTTGCTTCGTTTACATTCATACAAGTTGTGATATTCTAACATTGCTGTTTACATATGAACAATCATTTTTTTAACAAAACAATACTGTTTCCAACTAAATAGTTATAGAACAAGATGTTTCATGTAGAACGTTTACAATTTATAACTAAATAATGCCGTTTCAACTAAAAAATACCGTTTTTAACTATACATACACTATTACAACATAACGATGTCATTTACAACAAAACATTCACTGTTTTCAATATTACAATGTTGTTTCAGCTAAACAGTTATAGTTTATGACAAAACAATGTTGTTTATAATAGAACATTAACTGTTTAGAATAATACAATGATGTTTCTAGCTAAATAGTTATAGTTTATGACAAAACAATGTCGTTTACAACAAAACATTCACTGTTTACAATAATACAATGTCGTTTCTAGCTAAACAGTTACAGTTTATGACAAAACAATGTCGTTTCCAATAGAACATTCACTGTTTACAATAATGCAATGCTGTTTCCAACTAAATAGTTACAATATCTGCAAGAAATAATAGAATCTCATATACAATATTGGGCAACATGAGCCCATCATCACCCTTGGGGATGAGGAAAAAAAAAGCATTAAAGTTACTCTTCGATACAAGATCGAAGATGATGGTTTCAACCCAAATGGGCATCCATTAGATAGACAATAATAAGCAAGTAAAATTTTTATACATCAAAAATCCTTCTGAGATAACTTCGGCCTACCCTTAAAAGGGTGGAGTTGATATATAATATTCACATTGATCCAATCATAGGCCTATTGAGTTTCTCGATGACCTTGTGATGAGCTTATTTGAACAAAAAAAATATACATGCAACCTAACACAGGGTCAGTGGCATCAAGTCTTACAAAGTAATATATATACAATTGACTCTTTCAAGCTGTAGGTTATACATGTCTAGGGGAATCCAAGTGTAAAAGAAAACAATAGAGCCATGCTTTTAAAATAGATAATACAAATCTAATTCGTATAAAATGCATAAGAGTTTGATGGTATAGTTTTATTCAATCAATATAATCGATAATGCAATGATTCAGTTTAAGCATGAAAATAAAGATGAAAACTATAAAATCAAATGAAAAGCAACATTTTAATGAAAAATCATTGATTACGTCTACAAACAATGAATTCCCTTCGACTTTTTCCATAATGCTTCGTTCCACACCCAGTTCACTATTGGTTGGTGTCAATATCTCCTTTTTTCAGAATAACATCTTTCCTACATTTTACTACACCTCCGCTAAGGGGCTGTTTCAAAATGATAATGGGAATTAATGATATTTCCACCCCATTCTAAATTTGAATATTTCCATACTATTGATGGTAGACCACGTCCTTCGTGTGATTTTCTCATGATATCATTTTAAATTTCCTCAATTCAATAATGGTGATTATTGGTTTCAAGTTCACTGATAAGAGCTATAAATATATATTTATATAATTTTATATTTATATTCATGTTTGTTCACACATATGTATGTTCTCGACACCCATATATATTTTTATATATATATATACATGTATATATATGTATATATGTATATGCATATATATATTCATGTATGTTTATATATATATACATATATATTTGTATTTGCATATAAATGTTTTTATGTACATATCTATCATTTATATAAAGAGAAAATGGTCTTTCATTTTCATTTCAACAATGATATTAAATGCATAATTGAAATTTAGACATTCGTTCACATACCAAATCTCACTTTCGTTTTCCTCTAAATTCAAAAAACAAGCTCAAGATTGACTTTTTAATATAAATTCCACGTAATTTTTGTTTCACAAATACATATTTTCAATCATCAAGTCATTTCAGTTAGCTTTATATAATTACTATATGAAATTTCAAATGCAGACATCATGCCATTTTTGTGGTGTGTGCTCCCAAATTCCATCTAGCTTACCGTTCGATCCGGCTAAACAATCCTACTTCAATCGTGTTTTCGTCCTTCAACCGTGTTTTCATCCTTCAACCAGTCACCCTGCAACTACGCACACTTGCACTTTTAAAATTCATGAGTAACATCCAATTCTTGATATCATATAAGATAATTTAAAAAGATCACATAGTCAACATTAGTCAACTTCTTTCAATCTATTTCAATTTTTTTAAAATTTCCATTTAACTTATTAAATTTCCTCAATAATTCAATTTACCATATTATAATTAAAATGCAATAAAATTGGGTTATGACAATACAAGGATGACATGGGTAACCTTTCTAAAAGTCAAGCCCCAAGAATTTGAAAGATTCAAATTATTTAGGAAGATGGTTGAGAAGGAGATTGGAAGAAGAATCAAATGCTTGAGATTAGATAGAGGAGGATAATTCATATCAAGTGAATTTGTTGTGTATTGCGAAGCACATGGAATTAAAAGACAACACTCTACACCAAGAACTCTATAGTAGAATGGGGTAGTATATAGAAAGAATAGAGTAGTTAAGGAAATGGCCAGAATGATGTTGAATGAGGCCAAGTTAGTAGATATGTTTTGGAGAGAAGCAGTTCATATAGCAGTGTATATTTTGAATAGAGTTCAAATTAGAGCACATAGTGATAATACTCCCTATGAACTATGGTATGGTAAGCTGACTTCAGTTAAATAATTCAAGGTATTTGATAGAGAATTATGTTACATTAAGAGATAAGAAGATAACTTGGGAAGCTTTGACTCTAGATGTGATGGAATATTCTTAAGGTATTCCACTCAAAGCAAAGCTTACAAGTGCTACAACAAGAGACTGGACAAGATTATGGAAAGTATCAATGTCAAGATTGATGAAAACATCAAACATGTTAAATATGATAAGAATAACCTTGAAGAAGATCCAGATTATGAAGAAGAAGATGATATGAATGAAGGAGAAGAATTTGATGAAGAAGTTGATAAAGCACCTACTAAATATGTTCAGAAGGATCACCCTACGGATCAAATTATTGGTGAAAAAAATGAAGGTGTTTAGACTAGGAGAAGACTTGCAAGAAAAAAGGAACAAGTAAATTTTTCTCTCTTGTCACAAATTGAGCCTAAAAGCTATATTGAGGCTAGTAAGGATGAAAGTTGGATAAAAGGCCATGGAAGAAGAGCTAAATCAGATTGAGAAGATCAAGACATGGGAATTGGTTCCTAGACCCCCAAGAAAAAATGTGATTGGTAATAAATGGATGTTTATAAACAAGCTAAATGAAGATGGAGTCATTTCAAGAAACAAGGAAAGATTGGTGTGCAAGGGTTATGCACAAGTTGAAGGCAACAATTTTGAAGAAAAAATTGCACCGGTTGCAAGATTAGAAGTAATAAGAATGTTTCTTGCATTTTTAGTTTATAAAGGATTTAAAGTATATCAGATGGATGCAAAATCTACATTTCTAAATGGAAACCTTGAAGAAGAAGTTTACATTGAACAACCAAAGGGATTTCAGCTATTGAAAGAGGAAGACTATGTTTGCAGATTGAAGAAAGCTTTGTATGGTCTAAAGCAAGTGCCTAGAGCATGGTATTCAAGATTGGACTAGTATCTACAACAACAAGGATTCAAGAAAGGATGTGTAGACACCAATTTGTATTTTAATTCAGAAGGTGTGCACATAATAATTATTTTTGTATATGTAGACGACATCATATTTGGAGGTAGCAATGAAAATGTGTAAAGTATTTGATGCACATATGCAAGATGAATTTGAAATGTTAATGCTAGGAGAATTATCATTTTTCCTTGGTTTACAAATTGTACAAATTGATGATGGGATATTTATATCTCAAACTAAGTATGCTAAGGAAATGCTCAAGAAATTTGGAATGGAAGATAGCAGACTAGTTAGTACCCCCATGATAACTGGTTATAAATTGAGTAAATCGGATGAATCATTGAATGCAAATCAAAGAATGCATAGGTCGATTATTGGAAGCTTGTTATACCTAGCTACATCAAGGCTAGATATTATGCAAGCAATATATATGGTGGTAAGATTTCAAGCTACTCTGAAAGAATCTCATGTCAACACAATGAAGAGAGCTTTTAGATACATTAAAATCACTTTTGACTATGGACTATGGTATCCAAAGAGCAAGGACTTTACTTTAATTGCTTATACAGATGCTGATTGGGCTAGAAGTGCAGGTGATAGAAAGAGCACTAGTGGAGGAGCATTCTTTTTGGGTGACAAACTTGTGTCCTGGATGGAAAAAAAGAAAGAATCAATCACCTTATCTACAACAAAATTAGAGTATGTATCCATAGCAACACGTTGTACTAAGGTATTATGGATGAAATAGACTCTAAAGGACATTAAGGTTGAGTGAAATAACCCTATCTATATTCTTTGTGATAATTCAAGTGAAATAAACATCTCAAAGAATCTAGTGATGCACTCTAGAACAAAACACATATTAATCAAGTATCACTTTATCAAAGAGAAGGTTGCAAAGAAAGAAGTCAACATGGAATATGTTCCTACCAAAGAGCAAGTTGCTGACATCTTTACAAAGCCTCTTCCAAAGGAACAATTTGAATATCTGAGGCAAAAATTGTGAGTCATTTCTCCCACATCATATCAGTAAATTCTAGTTATATGGCCTAGGTCCAGGGGAGCTTTATTGTTATCCTATTCATCTTTGGCTATGAATGAATGCATCAAGTCTGGAAAAATTGGTTTTTATAAATTTCTAATGACTTGATGGTTATAGGTTGGTGAACCTTTTAATTTTCTTTGAATTATTTGTCAAAGGGGGGGACTACTCATGGGGGGAGAGCATGTGGTTTCCCTTTTCCATTGATGTCAAAGGGGGAGAAATATTGTTGTAAATTCTCAAAACAAGAGAAAATAATGGAAGATATGTCTTAGGGGGAGCTACCATGCGTGTGTAATCAAGGTATATTTAATTTTAATTGGTTTTGGAGTAGTTTGAGCATTTAGTTTTTCCATCAATGACAAAGAGGGAGATTGTTGGCATAGTGTTGTCATTGATGTCAAAAGGAGATGTTTGTGTGATTTCCTGCAATGGAGTGTTGGCATGAAGCCATGGAGAATAGAGGTTCAGGTTCTAGAAGTTTTTGTGATGATTGGTGGAGGAAGGAGCATGATGTTGTAATACTGCAATGTTGCTCAACAAGTTGCAATGTTGTCATGACACTGTAAAAGTGGTTTATAGTTGTCTGAGGTCAAATCAATATGAATATTTGATATGGGTTTTCTGAGAGCTTCTCAAAAATGTGTTTTGCAAGTTTTGAGAGTATGTGATAGGTTTAGGAATAATTTATGTGTGCTCTTGGTCAAATTTAGGGTTTGCTGTTAGATCCTAAGGGTTGTAGTCTTGGTGAAAAACAACATTTCTATTTTTATGGTGACTGTCTATTGGCCATTGCAGGTTAAAAAAGATAAATTAATCCATTGAGGTCATTTGTGCAACTTAACCCCTTTCCTAGTAATACCAGTTGGGAAAATATTCACAACTATAATGTTTCCTAAGTCGTGAGTGAAATATTTGTCCTTAATGTGATCAACGGATATGGTTGAGGCTTGAATATTAATGACCTTCCCACTACCTTGCTGCATATGTTGTGGGTCCCTGTCTAGCCCCATGGGATAGCGAGAAATGGTGGAGATTGAGCGTAGAAGATCAGACAGTGCCTGCAGAGTGTATGGTGGGACTAGATAAAGTGTAAGGTGACAAGAGTGGATGGTAACATGTAGATAGGTGGTGGATAATGATTGATTGATATGGAAACTCACATACTTGTTGTTAATTACATGATGTTGACAAAGGTAACAAATGGCATTAGCCTTCCATCCCACTGAAGATTTAGTGGGCTCATGTCTTTAGCTCCTGGGATAGCGAACTTGTGATGCATGTCCTAGTGGAACCCACACTATGTGAGCTGCATGTGGTGGAGATTGATGTTGATCATTAAAAAATCTTTAATTTGATCATCATGTTTCAAAGCTGGGTGATGAATATGAATTGATGGATCATTGCACAAAAGTAGCAGATCAACAACTTAGGTTTAAATTGAGAGTCCTCAATGGATATGAAAGTGTGAATGAGGGTTCCAACTATGAACTGAATTTATGAGAGAATTCAATTGGATCAATCACTTCAACTACCAATTTTTATTGGTGATGGGATGATCAGATCAATGACAATAATATGCAGGGTGGAGAATCAAATTTTGATCCAATATAGAGGATACAAATTAAATGAGACTGAAACCCTAGCTTTTTAATATGCTAAAAATAGAAAAATATCTTAATTTGATAAGTGAATGCATGGATCGATGATCTAGTGGCGTGTAAGAGAAGATAAGTAGAAAACCTTGGTAGAAGGTCTATACAGTGTGCAAATATCAAGGTAGTTGTTGCAGGTCGGTGATGAACACAAAAGGGAAAATTAGAATTTGGCTAAGTGTTGTAGAACAAAGGAGAATTTTAAGTCTCTCGAGGCAGACATATAATTCACTAATAGAAAAGGTGCAACAGAGCTGAGTGGAGTATCTATGAGTATTTTGAGGCAGATAGAGAATGCACTAAAAGAAAAAGGGAGAGCATAGAGGTGTTGTGGATGAGTAAAAACCAAACAAAAAGGAGATATTAATCAGGGATTACATCCAAGTTCAGAACAAAGGAGGTGTAGAGTAGAGAACTAGGTTGTAGAGGCTACAATAAGGTGTTGAGCAGTTACAAATTAGATTGTAACATTGAATTGTGTTCTATTGAACAAATTGTAATAACTTATATTGTAAATTTTATTGGTGGTTGCCATTAGAAATTTGGGTAGGTGCTCAAAATAGGGAGTGGGTGCTTCCTTGGAGTAGGTGCTCCTAAAACTAGGGGATTGGTGTCTGCTTAGGGTTGGAGCCCTTAAACTTTGTAACAAAACTCTTGATTGTGAGGTTGGATTAAGACAATAGCTCCTAGCGACATTTCTCATTGTGGTTTTTCCCATCTTGGGGTTTCCATGTATATCTGGTGTTATGTGCTTTTGTATGTGCATGTTTATATCTTTTCTTGTGTTGTTTTAATCTACACTAAAAATGTTAAAAGAATCAATCTATTAAATCTTTTTAGGGCTAGTTACAAAGGATCTATTGATTCACCCCCCTCTTAGTAGATTGTTTTGTTCCAACAAAACATGCTATTCTCTATGGTTTGACTAGTTCAATGTTTTTTAAAGTTATGCACTGTCAAATTGCACATGATGTTTAGGAGAAGTTAATAAGTATCTATGAAGGAGATGAAAAGGTAAAATTGACAAAGCTACAAATCCTCAGAGCCAATTTTGAAGGTCTAAAGATGAGTGAGGATGAAAATATTACATAATATCTTCTCTGATTTGATGAAATTGTAAACTCTATTAGAGGATTCAAAGAAGTAAAAGACAGTCATTGTGCAAAAAGTCTTAAGATCCATGAAAAACTCACCTTGATGAGCTACATGGCATATTCACTACATATGAAATGAGAATGGAAAATGTAGAGCCATCCAAAAGAGAAGTTGCTTTCAAGGATGAAAACAAGGAGCTAGATGAAGCAGCCAAGAAGGTTAAGGTAGAAGCAACCACATTCGAGAAAGAAGAGATTGATGAGGAAGAAGCAAATTTCATCAAAATACTTAGAAGAGGCTCGAACAAGTATAGAGGTAATTTACCCTTCAAATTCTTTGACTGTGGTAAAGTAGGTCATTTCACTATTAAATGTCCATATAACAAGAAGGATAACTCTGAACAAGAAGTAGATGGTAAAATGAAGGAACCCTATTTCCCTAAGAGAAGAAGTCTTCAAAAAAAGAAGAGTGTATACATCCATGAGGATAGTGATGTATCAGATGACTGTAGGACTTTAGATGATGACCAAGATTGTGCCTTTATGATGAAAGAAAATATATTTCTTTTCATGGAAAAATAATCAAAAGAACAGAAGGCTGTAAAGGTAGAGGACCTTGGAAAAGAAGGTGAAGAGGAAGGAGAGGTCGACCTTGAAGGAGAACTCATCTATGCTTTAGATGAGATTGATGACCTAAGAGAGGAAATTGAAAGGTTGAAAAAGGAAAATAAACACTAGAGGAAACTTTCTCAAAAAGAGTTAAACAAGCTAACCAAGAACCTTCAAGAATATAACTAGAATGTGGTAAGCTTGAAGCTTCAAGTGGAAGAATCCAATAAAATTGAAGAAGTGGTCAAATCCAAGTTGCAATATGAAGTTGACAAATGTATGAAATTAGAAGAAGAAATAATAGCCTTGAGAAAATATTTGGAAAAGGCTAGAGAACAAATAGAGAAAGGTTTGAAACTGAAAGGAGGATCAAAGATCCTTGATGGATTGTTGAGCACTCAAAATCCATTCAACAAAGATAAATCTGGTTTAGGCCTTGAGAAAGGGAAACGTACATTTATGGATGCTTCTACAAAGCTATACAAAAGATTTAGAGCAAGAGAAAAATCAAGTACAAATGATGAGAAGAGTTGCAAGGAGGATACCTTTGAAAAGGAGAGGAAAACCACTAAAATGAACAAAGTTGAAGAGGAGAAGAAGTACGATGCAGAAAAGAAGAATAACCAATCAATTCCTAATCACCAGAAGAAGAAACAAAACTTAAGAAGGATTCACCAGGGTGAAATATTTGAAAAATCTTAGAAAAAGAAGACCCACTCATTCAGCTCAATAAAATGCTATGACCAGGTACACTTCATACTTTTATGGGTACTGTTATATTTGCAATCACTTTGGTCATAGGGCTATAGAATGTAGAGTTATTATGAAAAGGAGTACAAATTTTGTAAGCAATAATCCATTTGCTCCTTTAGTATATATGAATATAATGTGTTACAATTGTAAAAAAAATGGTCATTTAGTAATAAATTGTAGAACAAAATTCATAAGACCAAATGTAAAGAATGAGAAAAAGATAAAAAACACCACCTAAAGTAAACGAGGAGTGTACTGCTCCTAAGAAGAAGGAAGACAAGGTGGAAAAGAAGCCTAAGAAGGTGTGGAAGAAAAAGAGTAGAATCCCACACAATCAATGATTGCTCAAATGAAACTCCATGTCAAAAAGAAAAAATTATGGGTAATAGATAGTGGATGCTCCAAACATATGACTAGTGACAAGAGAAAATTCATCCAACTCAAGAAATGTAAAGGAGGATCAATTGGCTTGTGTGACAACATTGTAGTTAAGATATGTGGAAAAATAATTTTGAGCTTAGATGCTAAAAATCCTACTAAAGATGTCTTGTATGTTGAAGGACAAAAGCACAACTTACCTAAACTGCCCCTAAGTTGGCATATGAGTCCCAGTGTGCTTTAAAAGTTATAATTTTAGGATTGCAAACCTTGTTTCAAGCATCTTCTGTTTTCCAAGTGCACCTCTATTTATCTCCAGTTTTCTATTTTGATTTGAGTTCATTTTCTAGGTACCTCTACAAGGAAAGAAAGACCACTGAGATGAACAAAGTTGAAGAGGGGAAGAAGTATGATGCAAACAAGAAGAATAACCAATTAGTTCCTAATCACTAGAAGAAGAAAAAAACTTAAGAAGAACTGATGTAGAAGGATTCACTAGGGTGAAATATTTGGAAAATCCTAGAAAAGGAAGACCCCCTCATCCGACTCAAGAAAATGCTATGACCAGGTACACTTCATACTTTATGGTACTATTATATCTATAATCACTTTAGTCATAGGGCTAGAGAATGTAGAGTTATTCCTTAAAGAAGTACAAATTTTGTAAGCAATAATCCATTTTCTCCTTTAGTAGATATGAATATAATGTGTTAAAATTGTAAAAACTTTGGTCATTTAGCAAGAAATTATAGAACAAAATTCATAAGACCAAATGTAAAGAATGAGAAAAAGAAAAAAAAAACCACCTAAAGTAAACAAGGAGTCTACTGCTCCTAAGAAGAAGGAAGAAAAGGTGGAAAAGAAGCCTAAGAAGGTGTGGAAAGAAAAATAGTAGAATCCCACATAATTAATGATTTCTCAAATGAAAATCCATGCCAAAAAGAAAAAATTGTGGGTAATAGATAGTGGCTGCTCAAAACATATGACTAGTGATAAGAGAAAATTCATCCAACTCAAGAGATGTAAAGGAGGATCGATTAGCTTGGGTGACAACACTGTAGTTAAGATATGTGGAAAAAGAATTTTGAGCTTAGATGCTAAAAATCCTACTAAAGATGTCTTGTATGTTGAAGGACAGAAGCACAACTTACCTAAATCGCCCCTACTAGCATATGCGTCCCAATGTGCTCTAAAATTCATAATTTTGGGATTGTAGACCTTGTTTCAAGCATCTTCTATTTTCCAAGTGCACCTCTCTTTATCTCTAGTTTTTATTATGATTTGAGCTCATTTTCTAGGTACCTCTAAAAAGGAAAGGAAGACCATTGAAATGAAAAAAGTTGAAGAGGAGAAGAAGTATGATGAAAATAAGAAGAATAACCAATTAGCTCCTAATCACTAGAAGAAGAAAAAAATTTAAGAAGAACTAATGGAGAAGGATTCACCACGGTGAAATATTTGAAAAATCCTAGAAAAGGAAGACCCCCTCATTTGGCTCAAGAAAATGTTATGACCAGGTACATTTCATACTTTTATGGGTACTGTTATATTTGCGATCACTTTGGTCATAGGGCTAGAGAATGTAGAGTTATTCCTAAAAGGAGTACAAATTTTTTAAGCAATAATCCATTTGATCCTTTAGTAGATATGGATATAATGTGTTACAATTGTAAAAACTTTGGTCATTTAGCAAGAAATTGTAGAATAAAATTCATAAGACCAAATATAAAGAATGAGAAAAAGAAAAAAATACCACCTAGAAAGTAAAAAGGAGTCTATTGCTCCTGAGAAGAAGGAAGAAAATGTGGAAAAAAATCCTAAGAAGGAATAGAAAGAAGAAGAGAAAAATCCCACACAATCAATGATTGCTCAAATGAAACTTCATGCCAAAAAGAAAAAATGTGGGTAATAGACAATGGTTGCTCCAAACATATGACTAGTGACAAGAGAAAATTCATCCAACTCAAGAAATGTAAAGGAGGATTAGTTAGCTTGGGTGACAACACTATAGTTAAGATATGTGGAAAAAGAATTTTGAGCTTAGATGATAAAAATCCTACTAAAGATGCCTTGTATGTTGAAGGACAGAAGCAAAACTTACTAAGTGTAAGTTAGATGTGTGACAATGGTTATAAGGTCACATTTGATTTAGAAGGTTGTAAGATAACGAATGATGTAAAAAAATTGCACAAGGAGTAAGAATTGATTCCAATCTTTACAATCTCTATGAAGTAGAAGGTCAGAGTTGTCTAATAGGTCAAGTTGATGAGAGCTAGTTGTGGCATTAGAGATTAGGGCATGCAAAATTTGATAATTTAGTGAAAGTAAGCTCAAGAGGTCTGGTAAGACACATGCCTAAGATAACTAATCTTGCAAATATTATTTACAAAGAATGTCAACAGGGTAAAAAAATAACGATTAAGTTTCAAACAAAAGAATATTCAACCACAAAACCCTTACAATTGGTTCACACTAACTTATGTGGACCTACAAGGACAAGATGGCTTAAAGGTGAAAGATCATGTTACTAATTTATGATTATACAAGAATGACATGGGTAACCTTTCTAAAAGACAAGTCCCAAGAATTTGAAAGATTCAAGATATTTAGAAAAATGGTTGAGAAAGAGATTGGTAGGAGAATCAAATGCTTAAGATTAGATAGAGGAGGAGAATTCAGATCAAGTGAATTCATTGAGTATTGTGAGGCACATGAAATTAAAAGACAATATTCAACACCAATAACTCCACAACAGAATGGTGTAGTAGATGGGAAGACCAAAGTAGTTAAAGATATGGATAGAAAAAAGCTGAATGAGGCCAAATTAGCATATATATTTTGGAGAGAAGCAACCCATACAACATTATATATCTTAAATAGAGTTCAAATTAGAGCACACAATGATAGTACTCCCTATGAATTTTGGTATGGTAAGCCTACT
Organism: Sequoia sempervirens; assembly: GCA_007258455.2. Lineage (NCBI taxonomy): Eukaryota > Viridiplantae > Streptophyta > Pinopsida > Cupressales > Cupressaceae > Sequoia > Sequoia sempervirens. The sequence continues at coordinate 103,766,168 of VDFB02271358.1, forward strand.
TTAGTCAAATACTTCAAGGTATTTGGTAGCAAATGTTACATCAAGAGAGAAGAAGATAATCTAGGAAGCTTTGATTCTAGATGTTATGAAGGAATATTCTTAAGGTATTCCACTCAAAGAAAATCCTACAAGTGATACAATAAGAGGCTACAAAAGATTTTGGAAAGCATTAATGACAAGATTGATGAGAATATTAAACATGTCAAATCTAATAAGGATAATTTTGAAGAGAACTTAGATTATGAAGAAGAAGATGTAGCAAATGAAGAAGAACAAGAAGAGGAGAATGAAAAAGAACCTACAAAATATGTGCAAAAAGATCACCCTACAGATCAGATTATTGGTGATAAAAATGAAGGTGTTCAAACAAGGAGAATACTTGCAAGAAACAAGGAACAATTAAAATTTTCTCTTGTCACAAATTGAGCCTAAAAGCAATATTGAGGCCAACAAGGATGAAAGTTGGATAAAGGAAATTGAAGAGGAACTAAATCAAATTGAGAAGAACAAGACATGGGAATTAGTCCCTAGACCCCCAAGAAAAAATGTGACTAGTACTAAATGGTTGTTTAGAAACAAGTTAAATGAAGATGGAGTTGTTTTTAGAAACAAGGCAAGATTGGTGTGCAAGGGTTATGCAGAAGTTGAAGGCGTTGAATTTGAAGAAACATTTGCACCAGTTGCAAGGTTAGAAGCAATAAGAATGTTTCTTACATTTTTAGTTTACAAAGGATTTAAAGTTTATCACATGGACATTAAATCTGCATTTTTGAATGGAAACCTTGAAGAAGAAGTATACATAGAACAACCAAAGGGGTTTTAGCTATTAGAAAAGGAAGATTATGTTTGTAGATTGAGAAAAGCATTGTATGGTCTAAAACAAGCACTGAGAGCATGGTATTCAAGATTGGACCAGTATCTACAACAACAAGGATTTAAGAAAGGGTGTGCAAACAACAATTTGTATTTTAAATCTGAAGGTGAGCACATGATTATTGTTGTAGTTTATGTGGATGACATCAGGGTAAAAGCACAAAGCTATGTCACACTTTCGGCCAAATAAATAGTTCAAAGCGAAAAATTTTTGGCTAATTTTTTTTTGGTTGAATAGGTTTCGATCGAAACCACATGGCCTGTACATGACACACAAGGTTTCAGCCGAATATGTTTCGCCTGAATCCAATTTTTTTTTCCTTTGCCACTTTGAAATTGGCTTATTTTATGTGCGGGGTTTCGATAGAAAGGGTTTCGGTCGAAACCCTTTCTACCAAAACCCTTTCTATGTGGCATCCTAGTTGGTAGCCAACTCAATTTTTTTTAGAATTTTTTGAATCTTTCAACTTCAATTAAGTATTTCTTCAGTCAGAATGATGTTTAAAAAAAAAAGAAAAATGACCTTTTGTAGAGCTCAAAGTGGTGAATCTAAATATGTAATTTTTTTAATATATTGATTAGTTTTAATATATTTTATTTTTAAAATAATGCAAGTAGGTTGTTAAAGTTAAAAAAGAGGCTAATTAGAAATTAAAAAAATAGTAAAACATATTAATTTTTTTAAAAAAATATATGGTGCACTAGAGGAGAGAGTCCTTTTCAAAAGGGTATAATTTTTTTTGAAAATGATTAAAAAAATAGAAAATAGTTGACGTCCCATGAAAATTGTCAAATTTTGACAAGTTTGACTTTAAAATGTTATTACAAGAAAAATATACACAATTTTTTTTTTCCATGCACTAGATATTGAAGTTACCTATTTGGAGAAAGAAAATTTAGGGAAAAATGAAGTTTTTTTCAATTTTTTTCTGGACATCCTGTGAATGTCACTTTTTTTCTAAAATTTTCAACATTCCAAATTCTATTATTAAATTAATAAAAAAAATAATGAAAACAATTTTAAAAAAATATGAAAAATTACAGGAATCTTCATCAAAAGTTCTACATTTCATTAGTTTACATCATTTTGAAATTCAAAACATAAAGACCACTTTTATGTGGTCCAAGTTCAATTTTTTTTTGCTATTGACTGATTCCTTTATAAAGTGTGACATAGGTTTGTGCTTTTACCCATCATTTTTGCTGGTAGCAATGAAAAAATGTGTAAAGTTTTTGCTACTCATATGCAAGATGAATTTGAGATGTCAATGCTAGGAGAATTGTCATTTTTTCTTGGGTTACAGATTGCACAAATAGATGATGGGATATTCATATCTCAAACCAAGTATGCTAAGGAAATGATTAAGAAATTTGGAATGGAGGATAGTAGACCAATTATTACTCCCATGATAACTAGTTGTAAGTTGAGTAAATCAGATGAGTCCCTAGATGAAAATTAGATGATGTATAGGTCAATGATTGGAAGCTTGTTGTACTTAACTGCATGAAAACCAAATATTATGCAAGAATTATGTATGGTTGCAAGATTTATGGTTTCTCCTAAGGAGTCTCATATCAATGCAGTGAAAAGAATTTTTAGGTAATCATGAGCACTATTGACTATGGGCTTTGGTATCCCAAGAGAAAATATTTCACCTTAATAACATACACAGATGTTGATTGGGCTATAAGTGCGGATGATAGAAGAAACACTAGTGGTGGATCATTCTTTTTGGGAAACAAACTTATTTCTTGGATGGGAAAAAAGTAAGAATCAGTTACCTTATCCACAATAGAAGTAGAGTATGTAGCAACAACAACATGTTGTACTTAGGTATTATGGATGAAACAAACTCTAAAGGACATTAAGGTTGAGTACAATAACTCCATTTCTATTCTTTGTGATAATTTAAGTGCAATAAACATCTCAAAGAATCCAGTGATGCACTCTAGGACAAAGTACTTATCAATCATCACTTTATTAGAGAGAAGGTTGCAGAAAAGGAAGTCATCATGAAATATGTTCTCACCAAAGAACAAGTTGCTGACATATTTACCAAGCCTCTTCCCAAGGAACTATTTGAATATTTGATGCAGAAATTGGGAGTAATTTCTCCCACATCATATCACTAAATTTTAGTGATAGGGCATGAATCCAAGGGGAACTACATTGTTATTCTATTCAGCCTTAGAAATGAAATAATGGATCAATTTAGGTAAAAATGTTTTTACAAATTTCTAACTTGATGGTTGAAGATTCATGGGTCTTTTCTTTCTCCTTGGATTGTCTATCAAAGGGGGAGAAAATGGTGCAAATGCTCATGGAGTTGAGCAAGGGGAGAAAGATACGTCTAAGGGGGAGCTGCTATGTTTGAGAAATCATGATATATTCAATTTTAATTGGCATTAGAGCAATTTGAACATTTATTTTTTCCATCAATGACAAAGGGGGAGATTGTTGGAATATTATTGTCATTGATGTCAAAAGGGGATGTTGGTGTGATATCCTACATGGGAGATTGTTGGCATGGAAATCAGTGGATCAGGTTTTGGAAGTTTTGCAATTGTTGTAAGGTTGTTTAGAATGTTGCAAAGTTGTCATGAATGTTGTTACAATTTTGTAGAGGTTACTTCTAGGAGTCAGAAAAGAAATTAGGATGCAAATTCGATATAGGTTTTTTGAGTGCTTCTAAAAAAAATGATTTGTAGGTCTAGAGGTGGTCGACTAACTCAGAAGTGATTTATTTGTGCTCTTGGCCTAAACTAGGGTTTTGTTGTAAAACCCTGATGCTTATAGTCATGAATCTAGATAGATGTTATATTTTGTCGTTGACTATTTATTGACGGTTGCAGGCTTTTTAATTCATGACATAAGCCATCAAGTTCATTGAGAAACTATCCCCCTTTCCTAGCTTACTGGCCTAGAAAATATTTCACAACTATAATGTTTCCTAAGTGATGCACAAAATATTTTCCCTCGACATGATCAATGGTTATGATTGTGTCTTGAAGATCAATGGCCTCCCTACCATCCTGTTGAAATGTGGTGGGTACTCGTCTAAGCCTAGTGGTATAGTGGGCTTGTGACATTAGTCAGGTGGGACCAGATGAAGAGTGAAGTGATGGAAGTAGATGATGTGTGAAGATAGGTGGTGATGAAAGACTGGTCGATATGTCAATTCACATTGTTTTTGTGAATTGCACGGTGTTGATGAAGATGAATTATGGCACTAGCCCGCCAACCCATTGAGACTTGGTGGGACCATGTATTTAAATTGTGGGATAGTAGGATTGTGAAACATGTCTTGGTGGACCCCATGCTCTGTAAGTTGCATATGATGGAGATCAACGATGATCCAAAAATAGATCTTTAATCCGATGACCATATTTTAAAGTTGGTGTGATGAATGTGAATCAACATATCATGGTGCGAAAGTAGCAAATCAATGGATTAGGTTTAAAATTTAGAGTCTTCAGTGGCTACGACAGTGTGAATGAGGGTTTTGACTGTAAACCAACTCTGTGGGTGAATTCAATTGGTCCAATTGATTCAACTACTGGTTTTTATTAGTGGTGGGATGATAAAATTGGTGAAACGAATATGTAGGGAGTGAAGAATTAGATTTAATTTGATACAGATGATATGAATTAAATGATACTGAAACCATAGCATTTCAGTATGCCAAAAATATAAAAATATCTGACTATGGATAATCGAATGTGTGGCTCGATGGTTTGATGGCTTGTGGAAGAAGATAAGTAGCAAACCCTAGCAAAGGATATTTGTATGGTATGCATATCTCAAGGCAATTGTTGTAGGTTGGTGATGTACACAAAAGTGAAAACCAGAATTTGGCTAATGGTAGTGGTAGAAGAGATTGTAATGTATGCAAGAGAGGTGTATTCCAAGTCTCTTGAGGTGGACATAGAATGAACTAAAAGAAAGAGAAGAAAGAATTGCAGAGTGTGTGCATTGTCTCTTGAGACGGACAAAGAATGCACTAAAAGAAAAAGGGTGAGTATAGAGGTATTGTGGATGAGTAGAACAAAAAAAAAGGTAGAACATCTTAATCAGGGCTTATATCCATGTTTAGAAAAAAGGAGGTCAGACTAGATAATTAGGTTGCAGAGTTTGCAAAAAGGTGTTGAGCAGTTGCAAATTAGGTTGCAACACTGAATTGTATTCTATTGAACAAATTATAATAAATTACATTATAAATCTAATTGGTGGGTGCCATCAAATATCTAGGTAGATGCTCAAATTAGGGAGTGGGTGCTTCCTTGGAGTAGGTTCTCCTAAAACCAGGGGATTGGTGTCTCCTTAGGGTTGGTGCCCTTAAACTTTGTAAGAGGACTTTTGATTGTGAAGCTAGATTAGGACAGTAGCTCCTAACAACATTTCTCACTGTGGTTTTTCCCATCTTGGGTTTTCCACATATATCTTGTGTTATGAACTTTTGTATGTGCATGTTTATATTGCTTCTTGTGTTGTTTTAATCTGCACCAAAAGAGTTAAAATAATCAATCTGTTAAATCCTTTTAGGACTAGTTTTTAAAGGATCTACTGATTCACCTCCCCTCTCAGTAGAACACTTTTTTATTATTTCTTGTGGTTTTAATTGACAAAAAGACTGGGGCAATTTGGTCCTTAGTATGAGTCATGACATTCCTTGTCTATTGAGTGTCTATTTTCATAAAGGGATAACATTGAACACCTTGGTCTATGTCATACCATGGTGTCTATTGTCCATTTTCTATAATTTTATCACCCAATGATGATAAACATGCAAGTCTAGCATCTATCAAGCAAGAATATCAATCCTTCTCCACTTGACTAACTCAACATTAACATCCATCTTCTCTACACTCACACCTCTTCTATCCACAATCATCTTGATGGCATCCTGTGACACAAAAATATCTTGCATACATAATCATGTTATAAGCATCATAGGAATCACCATGAGAATATTAATAGATCATCCATTTGCATCAAAAATATAAAAAATAGATAGAATTATAAAGAGTCACAAATTTATCCACATAAGCATAACATGTCATAATTACACAAGTACTATCCTACATTGCAGATAAAAAAGAAATCATCCATATCATGCATCCATAAATTGTCATCATGCATCTCATTGCACGCATCTTACATCTCATCGCATAAATATCACATTTGCATATAAAAAAGAAATCATCCATATCATGGAATTAACATACATCATCCATATCATTGCATTTGCATACATCATACATATCCATATTGCATCATATCATAATCATAATGCATCTAAACATCATAAAGCATGCATTACATGTGCATCCATATAATCATCATAATCATTTAAAACCATCCTCCATATAGAATGCATAAACATAAAGGTATATCATGTACATCTAAAATACATCATAGAAATATAGATTAAGTGCATCCATTCATACATCATAAGATAAAGAATCACATATAAGCATGAACCATACATCATCATCCATAATGCACAATAAGATATTGAACCATCTCATAAACACATAAATGCATAACATCATAGCATCATAATCTATCACATAGAAACATGCATAATAAATAACACATCATGTAGTCACCACCAAAATCATGCATCTCATATATATCAAAAATTCATTTTACAGTACAATATCAGGATGAATCTAAAAAATGGAGCTCATAGGCTCAATAAAAAATATACATGTCAATGTCTGATACAATGAAAAGTCTTGCCAACATGCTCCCCTTGTTGCCTAGTGGGGATGGTCCTCTGGGAGGCTAACTGTCATGTATTTACTGAGATCTTGATCTTGATGGCTGGTGGTAAGGTGAGGGTCATGGTTGAGAGACCTCACCACTGCACTTATTTCATCTTGAATGTGTCATGCTCTACTATCTGCTCATGACCTCTAAAAAGCTAGGCTCTCTATGCTTAGGTGGCACCTCTCTCTCATACAAATCTCAATAATACTGATCACCTCTGGTGGCCTCCACAACTCCCAAGAAAATTCTGCTATCGAGCCACTACATATTCTAATAAAATCAATAGCACTTTGCTCATCCTATTGTGCTCTAATCACGGTTTTGTCCCTCTTGACCCTTAGCTGATGTATCTCTTCCTATGCAACCTATAACTAGGCCTATAGCTCTACTATCTATGGATTGATTACCCTATCCTCTACCTCTTCCTCCATCACCACCCTCTCCCTCTCCTCCTCTCTATCCCTCATCTCCTCATCCCTACTCTGACCTACTCTATTATGACCTCCTCCTCTTTTTCCCCCTCATCTCCAACTCTATCCTCCTGACAAGGAGCCTTTGATACTTTCCTACCTCCATCCCACCTCAGTGCTTGAGGTGGATGTCCACTGTGGTCTCTGCATCGACCTCCCCTATCTCCTCTCCCTCCTCTATCTCCATCATCCCCTCCACCTCCTTAGCCTCCATCATCTCCTCAACCTCATCCTTAACCATGAAGCCTATCTCTTGGCCCTCTCCCATACCTCTATATAGGTGCAGGTTGATCGAGATCTGTAAGCGACACTAGCCTATGTTGCACCCACCATGCATCATACTTGACTGCCATGCTTGCATCTACTACCTTTTCCCCAGCCCCCCATTGAAATAGCTATAGTATATCTATATTCTTCTCTTCTGTAATAGCTGAAATCATTTCCCCCTATGGCTAAATATCTTGGCTGGATCGTGCAAGATCTACAGTGCCCAATGGAAGCCCTTGCTGCTCACCAAACTATCATTGAACCCTCTTTGGAAAATATCGCTCTATAATGTGTTGGCTCTAAAATATCCTCCCAATCAAGTACCATGGCTAATGACAATAAGGAAAGTGATCATCATCATCTGCAAATGGGGTGTAGTCCCTATATGGTCTCTAGATGAAGGAATCCAAAATTTCAATAGCGTGTCACCAGAGTCTGTGTGACAATGCAACCATGTATAAACACATATGGAAAACCTACCCCCAACTATCTCTACATAGGTGGTCGGAACACCATGATGTGCTCCCATGTCTAGAACATCAAAAGAGTAGTGCCACAACTAATGGATTGTGCACCTCAATAAGTAACATCATGCAATTGAAAATACAACATGGTCAACATGCAAGGAACCAAAGCATAGATAGTACTTCGAGTTAGCATCCCAACCAACATCTCCCCCCATCTGACTAGAAACCCATGCCCTCATTGATCAGGGCACATGTCTCCACCAATCACACTATAAATGAAAATAATGAAGAGATCATATCTCTCCATAAGCACATTAGCAAATACCGTACTCCTCGACCCCGAGCTCCGCAATGTCCTCATGCTCACAAGCACTATGAATGGAACTGTACCTATGCTTAGGATCATCAAATATGTGTTTTCCTCAAATCAAACATTTGATAATCTACCACAAATCCTCTAGATACATGGTGGCCTCCCCTATGGGTAAATGAAATGAGCTGGTCTTTGAATGCCATTGCTTGGCCAAGGTTGTCAATAAGCCTTTGTTAGCCTGAATCATGGGCATGAAGGTAACATAATATAGTCCAAGGGAATGCAATCAATCCCTCTCATCATCCTCCAATAACTCTCGCACTCTAAAGGTCAAAGGAAAACTCTACCAAGTATAGATGGGATCTAGTGCCACCTGTGATCACAAGTGAGCAAACTATGTTAATCAAAAAGTCCAAGCAAACCTATTTGACCTTGATCACAGAGAAAATTTTAGCTAAAATTGGGGAAATTTTTTTGTCATATGGGGGCAATGAAAAACATACGAAAAGTGAATGAATGAATTAAAATCAAACAAAACTAGGAATCCATAAACCCATTACTCCTGAAATGAAGCTTTTAAATTAATGAAATCAAATAATGAAATCCTAAGATAACATAATGAATTCAAAACTAAAAACCTTTACCATCCCATATCAAAGTTGTATTTTCATTTGATGTCGAATTGAGTTTTGTATCTGTAGACACCTAAATTTGGACACTTAATTTATCCAAATTTATCCCCTTTCTTCTAAACATCCTTTTATTTGCATTAATTAAGTAATATCACTATTATTTAATTAATACCTCTAAAGTTCTTCTAATCCATAAGGTATCTACTTAAATAATTAAATACCTTACTCTTCAATCCCCCCTTTAATCAAATGAATTAAATAAATATGACCTTTATTTAATTCCTCACATGTCACATCTTTTTCTTAATCTTAATCAACTCCAAATCTCATCAGTAGGGATGTACACATGCCTAATCCTTGATTATGATGTCTCACATCCTCCAACTTTTGCAAGTTGGCCTCTAATCTTCCTTAACCACTAATTATCCTCTAATTACTGATCAGTTAAGCCTAATCAACATCTTGGTCAAATCTCTCCATCCCCCAAGGAATTTTTAATTCCTTTTTTATTCATCAAAGGCTCCTCTCTTCCCCATGTGAATTTTTAATTCACTTTTATTCCTCCAAAGAATCTTCTCTTCCCCATGCAAGTTCTAGAACCTTTGACTTATCACATCACATGTGCCAAAGTATTCTAGAATCTGACTTGTCACATCAAGTTACATGTGGGTAAGTACTTACCTTTTTAAGCACCTTGTTTTATCCAAGGTACTTCTCACCTCTCTTTTTAGGAACCTTGTCTTGACCACAAGATCTCCCAATCATTGTGAATTTAAAATTCACTTTTATTCCTCCAAGGATTCTCCTCTTCCCCATGTGATCATTGAGATGTCACATCATCCTCTTTCCAAGGTACATGTCCTTCCACATCACATGTACTTCCACCTCACCTACACCTCATCACATTCTTAGCCACTTCATCTTCCACATGTCAAGATGTGAGGGTTTGTGAGTCCTCAACTCACCATAGCCCTTCATCTTGGCCATGGTGGCTCAATCTTGACCATTGAATTTTCTAGAGAATTCAATTACCTCTATAAATACCCCCTCTTTTCTCTCATTTAGGAACCTTATGCATTTGATGCCAAAATCTTGCCATTTTGTCATTTGAAGAACACTTAGTCAATTGCACCCTTATGCTAACAAATTGTTCACTCAATTTGCAAGAATTATCTTAGCCATTTAGTCAAGCCACTTAGTCTCTAGCATTATCATTTTATCATATTGTTCATCTTGCATCTAGCCATCTCCATAGCCATCCAAGGAACACACAAGATTTCAAACATCAAGGGCCAACCAAGGGATTCAACAACACAAAGGTATAATCATTTACAATCATTATTTTGCTATCTTTCTTTGTGTTATCATTCCTTAGGCTAATATTTGAGGTGTCTCTTGTGTTTTCTTTATATTGCATTTTAGTTATTTTGCACCTTTAGGATAGGATAAACTCAAGGCTTCACATTTCTTGCATGCCCGGTGGGACCCACAAATGGGTTCCTTCATTTTATGTTTGCTATTGTTAAGTTTTTTTGCAGGTTTAGGTCATAGAGGGGCAGACTTGCCCTATAGAGGGGCAAACTTGCCCTTCAGTTTACTGCAGAGGGGCTTACTTGCCCTAGTTTCATTCTGTTTTCCGACTTTTGACTGCGGTGGGGTAGACTTGCCCTAGTTCCATTCTGTTTTCTAAATTTTGATTGCAGTGGGGCAGATTTACCCTATTTTTCATGCTATTTTTTGATATTTGACTACAATGGGGTGGATTTGCCCTATTTTTCACGCTATTTTCTTACATCTGACTATAGTGGGGTGGATTTTCCCTCTTTTTCATGGTTTTTTTCTGACATTTGACTGTAGTGGGGTGGATTTGCTCTATTTTTCATGCTGTTTTATGACATTTGACTGCAGTGGGGTGGATTTGCCCTATTTTTCATGCTGTTTTATGACATTTGACTGCAATGTGGTGGACTTTCCTTGCTTTTCATGCCATTTTCTGACATTTGATTGCAGTGGGGTGGATTTTCCTTATTTTCATGTTTTCTGACATTTGACTGTAGTGGGGCGAACCTGCCCTAGTTTTCATGCTATTTTCTAAAATTTGACTGCAGTGGGGTGGATTTGCCCTGTTCTTCATGCTATTTTTCTGACATTTGACTGCAGTGGGGCAGATTTGCCTTGTTTTCATGTTTTTTTTGACATTTGACTATAGTGGGGCGAATTTGCCCCGTTCTTCATGCTGTTTTCTGACATTTGACTGTAGTGGGGTGGATTTTCCCTGTTCTTCATGCCGTTTTCTGACATTTGACTGTAGTGGGGTAGATTTTCCCTATTCTTCATGCTATTTTTTGACATTTGACTGTAGTGGGGCAGATTTTCCTTGTTCTTCATGCTATTTTCTAACATTTGTCTATAGTGGGGTGGAGTTGCCTTGGTTTCATGCTATTTTCTGACATTTGACTGTAGTGGGGCAGACTTGCCCTAGTTTTCATGCTATTTTCTGACATTTGATTGCAATGGGGCAAAGTTGCCTTGGTTTTCATGTTGTTTTCTAACATTTGACTGCAGTGGGGAAAATTTTCCCTATTTTCATGCTATTTTCTAACATTTGACTATAGTGGGGCAGACTTGCCCTAGTTTTCATGATATTTTCTAACATTTGACTATAGTGGAGCAGATTTTCCCTGTTCTTCATGCTATTTTTTGACATTTGACTATAGTGGGGTAGATTTGCCTTGTTCTTCATGTTGTTTTCTGACATTTGACTATAGTGGGGTGGATTTGCCCTGTTCTTCATGTTGTTTTTTGACATTTGACTGCAGTGGGGTGGATTTTCCCTATTCTTCATGCTATTTTCTGACATTTGACTATAGTGGGGAAAACCTGCCCTAAACAGAACATTCTGGAAGGTAAAAATAGTCATTTTAGCTTCGTTTTGTCTCAGTTTTTTGCTGTTTTCAGGTTCTAACCCCCTAACCTTGTTTGTTTGTGGGTGTATTTGGATTTCTTGTTAACATTTTGTAGCATATTCTCGTAATTGATGAAGAACGATGGTTAAAAAAGCTAATACTTGCTTGCAGGGACATCTGTTTATTCAGATTTTAAAAGCTTTCCTTGCTATTTTCGTTAACCTAGGAACATAGTTAACTAGGGGGAAGTAAAATTCACTGTTTTCTCTGTCTATAAATCTATTTTTTGTGTTACCCAAGGGGGGCAATAGTTTGTTTTTTCTTTCCCCTTGCACTTCGTGTGAGCCTGGGGAGTAGTTGGAAATGATTAGTGCCTTCTTTTTAGAGGGACCTGCTTGGGGATTTCATCACCCCAAGGGATGATCCCAACCATGCATACCGGCAGGGTATAGAAAGGGGGGAGAGCCAAAGCTATACCCCAATCTAGTCACATCATTTCTGGTGGAGCGTCGAAGCTAGGGTAATACCTAGATAGACGTGAAGAGTTGGTATGAGCCTTTTAGTATCTTGCTGGGGTTTTCGACTCACACTTGTGACAGGATGGTGTTCACGGTTTGGGCCTCATGTATCGAGAGTATATCGAGGAATATTTAGAAGCCTTGTGCATCCTATATTAAGACCTTTGTTGGCCATACCCTTAACATTAATCATAGAATTGTGCTTGTTTGAAGTCTCTTCTCGTGACAAACTAGTAAACTTCTTGACAAGTCAGCCTCATTGTTGTCATTTTAAGTCCTTGTCACAGTCGTTTCCATCCAAACCAAGTCCTTATTTCCCGTAGAGGGGTGGACCTGCCCTGTAGTTTACTGTAGTGGGGCGGACCTGCCCTGACCTGCACTGCAGTGGGGTAGACCTACCTTGACCTGCTATGCAGTGGGGTGGACCTGCCTTGTAGTTTATTGCGGAGGGGCAAAGCTGCCTTGTGGTGGGGCAAACCTGCCCCCCTGAACAGTCAATTTCACTTCTTTTAACCATTCCAAGCCTCTGTTTAACCGTTCTAAGCCTCCGTTTAACCATTCCAAGCCTCCATTCCCCCGTTTCGAGCATCTGTTTGCCTGTTCTGAGCGGTCATTTCCTCGTTCTAAGCATCCAACAACATTTTTCGTAAGTCATCATTTCATCGACCAAAATAGATAGGTGCTTCTTAGAACATCATCAGAGTCAATATCTACCATCAAATAATTCATCCCACTCATCTAGACTTTGTTTTGAGGGTTTTGAATTTTATGTCAACTTTCGAAGGCCATAACTTTTGACTCGGGTGTCCGATTGGGCTAAAATTTTACGGGTGGTTGTGATATGAGGTGGCATGTGGATTCCGAATTGACCTTCAACCAATTGGACCCCGTTTCAACACATTTTTGGGGCTTCAAACTTTCTTCTTGACCCTCAAAATTTCAATTTAGTGTTTTTTTCAATTTTTGAAAAATTGTTTTTGTTAATAACTCGAAATGCATGTCTCAGATTTGGGATTTTAGTTGGAAATTCATCCTATCTTAGTTTTGGGTATTTTTTGGGAAAAAATTGGACTCTCAAAGGTATGTCTGTTGAGTTTCCTAAAATGGAAAAAATTGACAATTTTTGAAAACTGCCAAATATGGTAAAATCCTGATTGTTAATACCTTGCGTCATCTAGTTAAAATCCCTAAACTTGGTTTAGAATCAATCCTATCATGCACCTTGTTTCATCTAGTTAAAACCCCTGAACTTGGTTTAGAATCAATCCTAGCATGTCCTCTGATCTAATCCCAATCTGAGCTTTGGTCCATTTACATTCTCCTAAGGTCATCCATTCATCATTTGAATCATATAGGTATATCATCGAGAAGCATCTCTAGGTCACACATCCCTTATCATTTTATCAATCCAAATCCTCTGAACTTTGTTTGATGTTATTATCCAAATTGACCTAGGTGTTTGAATCTGATCGTCATCGTCAACATCTGGATAGGATTGTCATCCGTCCTAAGTTTGTTAATCATTGTTGTCAGCCCAATCAATCCACTTTTAATCTCAAGGTGGATTCATTGTCGCAATCATCCATTTATCCTTTAATCCGATCAATTAGTATCCTAAGTCACCTAGGATAATCTCTGAACGGGGTTTCCAGTCCCTTTTGTCATCCTATCTAGTCCATCATTCGATCTTATCAATCATCGATCAATCTTATCCAATCCAATCCAAATGAATCCAATCACATCCTTATCCAATCACCTTTGACCCAATCAATCTACTTCCACCTCGAAGTAGATTCGGTGTCGAGATCATCCTTTGGCAATCAAATTCGATCATCAGAATCAATCCCATCACATCATCCAATCATCCTAATATGAGCTTACCTAAATCCTGATCTAAGCTTTAGTCCATTTCCATCCAAAATATTTAATTATCATGAATCATTATCCTCCATTAATAGTAGTCAAGGTAAACCCTAATTACGTTGATGACGATAATGAAATCCTTGTCGATCAAGAGGTATATGAGATAGATCCCCTTGATGTTGTCATCACTACTAAGCTTTCTCCACCCACTTTCCAAAATCTAAGCTATCCCGTTATGTCTTCATCCATGCCCAACCACGCTCCTTATGCTACCTTTGACAAGGGATATCCAGTATCTTCCCCATCCGCATATTCATCATATCCTTCAACTACATCATCCTCTTATCTGATACCCACATCTTCTTATCCTAATCTTCCATCCCAATACTCCTACTACAATCCCCCATCCATGTCCCCCTATCCTAATCCTCCTTCCCAGTCCGCCCATCCTAATCCTACATCCACACCCTTTAACCTTAATCCTACACCCCCATCAACTTACCCTAATCCAACATCCACATCTTCCCATCCTAACCCACCGCCCATGTCCTCCTATCCTAATTCACCATTTCAATATTCCTACCTTAACCCTCCATCCAAACCTAAACCTCCATCTACTCCTAGTCTTACATCCAATCTCATTCCTACATCTAACCCTAGTCCACCAATTCATAATCCTAGTCCTACACCCATCCCTAATCCTTCATCTATTCCTGTCGCACCATCTCAGCCTAGAGTATGCAAGTTCCTCACTCCAGAAGTTCTCCAAGGACTTAGGACAAAGAAGACATCCCCCACTCCACACATTGAAGTTGTGGAACCACGCAGTCCCAATCCATCATCCACGATCACTAGTGATGAGACCCTTCTCCATACCACACCTATCATTGATGTTACCACCCCTTGCACCACTCAAATAGTTGAAATCCTCACATCCACTGAATCCATTGAACCCTTGTCTCCTACTCCGAGAGCTATTGAAACTGTCGAAGATAATCAAACCCCATCACCATCTCCAACTTTGAGAGACACTGAATCCATCGACGACACACAAGTCCAATCCATTCTTCCCACTCCTAGTGATGACACACAAGTCCCATCCATTCCTTCCATTCCTAATATCACTGATATCCCTTCACTTGAACTTCATGAATCCTCCATCCTTCCATCTCACCTACTTGAAGAGCCCATCCAACATGCCTCCATTATGATGCCTCCCGCACATGATGAGTCATGCCAAGAGCTTGATCCAAAGCATACCATAGCCCTTCTTCTACATCAAGATCCTGCCATCCCCTCTAGTCCACCCCAAGATCACAGTCCCCCATCCATTTCATCCCATGATCCCCTTCTCTCTCATGAGCCCTTATGTCCATCTCCATCACATGAGCTCTTATCACTTGCTACCACAAATGTAGATCCTATCATGTCATCTGATCCCTCTCTTGATCCCTTACCACTCACTCCTCCTAATCAAGATGCTGCTATCCCATCACCTCCATCTCATGATCCTCCATCATTGTCTAAAATCCCCACACCGTTTGTATATCCCCTTGGTACCTTCACATTTTCCATGGTGGTCTCCTTGTAGAAGAAAAACAAAGCATATATACCACCCATCATCTTCCTCCTAATAATGGACTCGCATCGTTCTTCCAAAATAACAAAAATCCTATCATGGATCGAATGCTCAAGAACATGAACTATCAAGGAAAAGGTTTAGGCCTTCATGAGCAAGGTATTTTAGAGCCCATCCAGGTCAAAGAAAAACTTTGTATGCGAGGTCTTGGACCTATTTCCCAAGACTCACAATCTAAATATGTTGGTACAACCTCTAGACATCCTCAACGAGCCTCCTCCAAACATAATATAGGATCTTCCCATCACTCCACCAGATCATTTGCTACCATCCCCCCTCCTTCATCATACCGCCTCAAAACAACCATCCATATTCCTCCCTCATATTCTCCATCCATTTTGGGTCCTTATGTCCCTCCACCCACTACGTCTATTTTGGGCCCTTATATCCCAAAATTACCTCCTCCATCTCGTCATATTCATCCTTTCATCCATCCATCACCCCTCCATGTCACCCATCATAAATATCCCACTCTCATGTCCCCTAATTAGGATCAACAAAGGCACCTACCTACACATCTTCTATCCACATATCATCCCCAAAATCCTACCTCCATCACTCCATCCGCATCCCACCCATCCCATTGCTGTCAAAAGCACTTCGGATACCAATGTAAAAATGCATAAATCTAAACATCCACATTACTCAAAAGCTACCCATGCCCCCTCTCAAAGACATGGTGAAGAAAAGAAAAATCCAATCCAAAATCCAAATCAAACCCATCGGCCACAAAGGACCACCAAAGCAAAAATCAAAACCATGTGGATCCCAAAGAAAAAAGATGCAATACATTCAAATGAAAAATCTGTAACAACATCCAAAGTTGCTAATCCAAAAGCTAATCATACACCCCTTTCATCTCCTAAATCTATTTTAGGCCCTTATGTCCCAAAATTCACTATCCCATCTCCTCCATTATCCCTGCATTCTCCATCCATTAATCCTCTTATCCTTTCAAATACACCACTACATGTGCCAATGTTGGTCCTGAACTCACTACCCCATCACACACCTACCCCATCATTCTATCCATATCCTTTCCAGTATCCCATCCATTATCCCACATATCTTCCCCATCAAATCCCTCTAATTCATCCTCTTGCATAAACCATTTATCCTAATAAAGTTGTACCAACATCCAACAGTTGCTTCACACATGGGCTCTTAATACCTCATATGGAACTTGATGCTTGATTCCTTCATCCATCTCCTTATCACATGTATTCTACATCCGCTTATCCACATCCCTTTCTTTATCCATCTCCATCCATCTTCTATCCATAAAAATCCAAAAAAAGTCAAAAAAGTAAAAAAGAAGAAGAGAAAAAGAATAGAGAAATAATTCGTTCAATGGTGAAAACTTGGAAAACAAGCACCTTGGATAAGTACCATGATGAAAACCTAGAAAAAAAGCATCATGTGTAAATCCCCATCTGTCCTTTTCCACACTTGGGGGAAACTGCATCTCCTTCAACCGTCTCCTCCATCCCCCCTACCATCCACATCTTATTTGCCATGTCCCATTTATCTCCCATCCCTCCATCGTTCTTGTGATCTTGATAAAAATAGGGGCACCTATCTATGCATGCTTTGGACACCTCTTGGTATACATTCCCTTCATCCATGCTCTATTGTATTCCTTGGTCACCCATCCTATCCTCCTCTAGTTATCTCCTTTATCTTCCCATCCACTCATCTTGCGTCCCTCCTGCCTCATGACACACGACATATTTAGAGTGGGGGAACTTATCTCCCTTTGTGACATAGTCCTTGGAGACATCATCCATCATAAAAATCTCTTCCATCTACCCACCATTATCTTCCTGTCCACTCAAACAATCCCTTCCATCTCCCAATCCTTATCTTCCTATCCATTTATCATGACATCCCTGTCATCCCTCCATCCTTATCATCCTATCCACCATAGAAATTATTTCTATCTCCTCATCCTTATCCCTCTATTCATCCATTATAGCATCAATTTCATCTCCCCATCCTACTCTTCCTATCCACCCGTCTTTCTCTTCTTATCCATTCATCCCTATCCTCATCCCACCTTATAATCCCTTGTCATTGGTATCTAGCTATAGGCCACTCCCCATGCAATCCAATGTCATCTACCTTATTTCCATCACTTATGCTTCTTTTTCACATCTTTTCAATCTGCCATCCTTTCTCATCATTCATCTCTCCATCATATCATCCTCCCAATTCATTTTGATGATTTGGATAACTATCCCATCCCTGAGCTTCGTGATCACCATCATCCTATTAAATCCACTAGGTCTATCTTGTCTCATCTTATCGGTCTTATCCACTTATCAGGGATATCTTATCATCCCTTATCCATTGTTTGTCTTTGGTCCTTTGGTCGAACTACGTTTCCCCTATGCTTTCATGTAGGCAAGGTCAATCTTTTGATCCACCCCTGGGGTTCCTATTGTCTGTACTATCTTGGTCATCCATCAAGGTCTCCATTTTCCTCTTTCTGCCTTTATCCATTGTTAGTCGTCAATATTTTCTCGAACTACGAGGGATATGTGCTTTCACGTAGGCAAGGCTAATATTTGATCGGCCCCTGAGCCCCTAGGTCATTAGGGTGTTTTGGTCTTGTATCAGTCCCACGTCTTGTCTCTCTCGTGTCGTGTTGTCAAGCTATGCCCTTATTTAGCTAGTTTTTAACAAACAAGATCCAACCATATGATCAAATCCAATCAACTTTGAATATCTTGCGTCATATCGATCTTTTAGTTTAGTATCCATCATCGGTCTCAACTAGATGCATACTTCCTAATAGACCTCATCAACCCCATCCATCCCCTTGATCCTATGACAAAGGATGTTTTGAATTTGATTGTGATCTTTTGGTACTTTTTATTTTTGTTTATCATTTGAGCTCCCTATCATCACTTGTCAGGGCCACCATGATCCCTCATATTATGGTGCATTTTGATTGGTCAACATAGGGGAATATCTTGATCTTTTTTTCTTTTTTTGTTGTCTTCCTGGTTGTCCCACGTAGTACCCACCAAGATCCCTGAGGTCTTATGATATGCTAGGGCATCCTTTTGTGCTTTTGGTTATCCCAATACCTAGCCCGACCAAGGTCTTTGTGACTTTGGGGTGTTGGGATAGCCTTCTTGTTTGTTGTGTTTGTTTTATGCATTAGATGCTAATCCATCTTGGTTTACATACCCTGATGCCTGGTGTCTTATGGTATAGCAAAAATCAGTGCTCTGAAGATGGCCAATTGCATTAGGATTGCATTTCATTTTCCATTCCATCGTCTTGCATGTATCCCTCATCCTCTCATCCATCAAAATCCCCCACCAATCCATAATCCTTCATCAATCTCCCTCCCTTGTCCATCCAATCTCTTATCATTGTCTCTTCTATCATCTTCTATGCATCTTGTCCCCCATCCTTTTTATTCCTTTCATCCATCTCACATCCCAATCCAATCCTCATCCATTCAAGCTAGCACACATCTTCTAATTGCATCCTTGGTCTTGTCCCCAACCTTGTTGCAAGCCTTGATTCAATCATCATCAACATCATCATCATTGGGATGTATCCTTCCCTATCTTTTGGTGTTGTTTTGGGATGTATCCTTCCCTCATCAACAACACTTTACTCGGGATGTATCCTTCCCTATTCTCATGTTTGTTTGGGGATATCTCCTTCTCTCATCAACATCACTTTCCTCATCATCATTGGGATGCATCCTTCCCCATCTTTTTGTGTTGTCTTAGGATATCTTATTGACAAAACTCCATCCATCCTCAACCCATTTTGGCTTGTAGCTTGACTAGGGAAAAATCATATTTTTCCTTAAATCCATTTGTGCTTTTCATCATCTCCCATCACTTATCATCCTTTTTAATCCATCACTTTGAATCATCTTTCTCATCTCCCTTTTCATTGTATCATCTATTTCGAGAGCACATCCATGTTCTCTTGAACCCGCATGTCCTCTCGAGGGGGCATCCTTCATCCCTAACCTTCATCTTCACCCCCATCATCTTTCTTCCCGATCAATCCTTTGATGAATGGGGCATCTTTCCCAATCTGACCATCTTCTTTTGGGTTCTATATTTTAATATTCTTTAAAATGATGCTACTTCGTAACACCATCTCAAAGAGGGGAAAAATGTAGACACCTAAATTTGGACACTTAATTTATCCAAATTTATCCCCTTTCGTCTAAACATCCTTTTATTTGATTTAATTAAGTAATATCACTATTATTTAATTAGTACCTCTAAAGTTCTTCTAATCCCTAAGGTATCAAGTTAAATAATTAAATACCTTACTCTTCAATCTCCCCTTTCATCAAATGAATTAAATAAATATGACATTTATTTAATTCCTTACATGTCACATCTTTTTCTTAATCTTAATCAACCTCTTAATCTAATCATTAGGGATGTGCACATGCCTAATCCTTGATTAGGATGTCTCATATCCTCAAACTTTTGCAAGTTGGCCTCTAATCTTCCTTAACCATTAATTATCCTCTAATTACTAATTAGTTAAGCCTAATCAACATCTTGGTCAACTCTCCCCATCCCCCAAGAAATTTTTAATTCCCTTTTATTCATCCAAGACTCCTCTCTTCCCCATGTGAATTTTTAATTCACTTTTATTCCTCCAAGAAATCTTCTCTTCCCCATGCAAGTTCTAGAACCTTTAACTTGTCACATCAAGTCACATGTGGGTAAGTACTTACCTTTTTAAGCACCTTATTTTATCCAAGGTACTTCTCACCTCTCTTTTTGGGAACCTTGTCTTGACCACAAGATCTCCCAATCATTGTGAATTTAAAATTCACTTTTATTCCTCCAAGGATTCTCCTCTTCCCCATGTGATCATTGAGATGTCACATCATCCTCTTTCCAAGGTACATGTCCTTCTTCCACCTCACCTATACCTCATCAAATCCTTAGCCACTTCATCTTCCACATGTCAAGAGGTGAGGGCTTGTGAGTCCTCAACTCACCATACCCTTCATCTTTGCCATGGTGGCTCAATCTTGACCATTGAATTTTCTAGAGAATTCAATTACCTCTATAAATACCCCCTCTTTTCTCTCATTTAGGAACCTTATGCATTTGATGCCAAAATCTTGCCATTTTGTCATTTGAAGAACACTTAGTCAATTGCACCCTTATGCTAACAAATTTTTCACTCAATTTGCAAGCATTATCTTAGCCATTTAGTCAAGCCACTTAGTCTCTAGCATTATCATTTTATCATATTGTTCATCTTGCATCTAGCCATCTCCATAGCCATCAAAGGAGCACACAAGCTTTCAAACATCAAGGGCCAATCAAGGGATTCAACAACACAAACGTATAATCTTTTACAATCATTATTTTGCTATCTTTCTTTGTGTTATCATTCCTTAGGCTAATCTTTGAGGTGTCCCTTGTATTTTATTTATATTGCATTTTAGTTATTTTGCACCTTTAGGATAGGATAAACTCAAGGCTTCATAGTATCAATGCAAAGCCTCCATTATGCGTTGCAAAAGTTTCAATGTGTGTGTGATGTCAAACTAGAATGTGATGATTCATAACATGCTCAAGAGGTAATTGTGCAACGCTTCGCTATGTAAATTCTAGATGATTTGTGAGAAGGTTGAAGAGTGTTTTATAGATTTTATGTTTTGAGATAGATGATCAAGATTCAATTGAAATAGATCCTGATCAACGGTTCAAAACCATTGAGTGAAATTATATGGGAAGAATCAGTGGATTTAAATTGCATAATTGGTGTGATTGATGAAATCAAGTTGATTATTTAGTGGAATTGAGGAAATAGATTGAGAGGTTAGTGGGATTGAAGAATAGATGGATTAGTTAGAAAATAGATGAATGAGTTAGCCAATTAGAGTGAGCAATTGGTGTTCATGATTTTCTCAATTAGAAAGAAGTTGAGGATAATTAATTAATTAGAATTTTTGAGTTGAATGTGCAAGTCATGTTTGACTTTCACAAATAAAGTTTATATTTGTTTTGTTGATTATGTTTGAATGATTTCGAAAAATTAATTTAATTATTTAGGTTAGAAGGGGGAAAGTGATTTATTTAAACTATTAAGTGATACTAATTTAATTGATTTACGAGAATAGTGTAAATTAGTTTAATCATTAAATAATTGATGTTATTTAATTACTTAAAAGGAATAAATATTAGATAAATGATAAAATAGTGAATTAATTAAATAATTTAAAGATTATTTAATTAATAGAGGAAATTAGGGTTTTTGATGTAAATGATGTGAAATGTAGTGATATTGACTGATAATGATGCTAATGATGAGAAAATGTCATTCAAGATGTGTGATAAGTGTTAGGTCATTTTTACATGTCTACAAGTTTAAACAGTCACGTCACACTATCTAACATATGCAACTCAAAAATCAAATGTGTCACTAAATTTGCATATGCAGTTCAAGTTTGCAAATGTGTTAAATCCTTGTGCATATGTGGTCTTCTAGTAAAATCCAACATACCAACTTGTGTCTATGTCACAAAATTTCACATGCGTTGCGTAGAAAAGAACATGTGGCGCACAACACACATGCGTCATTGAATCCTTCAGTTGTGTCGCACAATTTCATATACGTCACAAAAATCAGTTACAACTAAGCCATTGCAATTGCGTTCCACTAAGTAGATGCGACGAACCAAACCCACTTGCGATGAATGCAATAGCAGGTGTGGAAAAATTCTTGCACCACATTTGCTTCCCTAAACATAGCTCTAAAAACTAGCAAAAACTGAAAAAATTATGAAGCAAGGAAGGTGTATGTACCATATCACTTGAGCCCTCTAGCCATTTGTAGGTCTTGAATCTGAATCTACGATGTGCAACATGTGGTACTAGAGACATTTTGGCAGCAACTCCGCAACAGGTTTTCACTCAAACTCACTATTCACTCAAGGTTAAAATGCTCAAATGACCTTTTTACTTGCCAAAATTACATTTATACCCTCATAAAGTGGGATTTTTACCTCCTTTTTTAATTGGTTGTGTCAAGTGTTGAGTCCAAACCCTAATGTGAACTTCCTGGAGGTCCAAAATTAAAACCTTTTGCTGTTAGTGCACAAAATTTGCTTGTCGGAATAATTTTTCATATTTTTTCAAAAAAATTCAAAATTTGCAAAAAAATTTCTGAAGGGGCATGGGTCTATCCTATCTTCACTGAGGCACACCCGGGCATATTCTGAGTTGAATTTTCTTGTTTATTCTTTGGTACAATATTCAGATGCCTTCACATTATATCAAAGAGGGGTAAAATGTATACTAAAAAATGTCTTGGACCTACGAACAACATTTTTTCGCATTGATTTCCCTTCTTCTCGACATAATTGAATAATTTTAAATATTTGATTATTTCCTAAAGTCACGTTCTTCTATTAATTAAATAATTTTAATTATTTAATTAATTCATTTCCTTTGCTTTTTTCTTCTTTCTATTAATTAAATAAATTAACATTTATTTAATTACGTTGCTAATGTCCTTTTCTTTCTATAGTTAAATAAGTTATCATTTATTTAATATTCACCCTTCACTTTGCGTCTATAGTTAAATAATTATTTTAATTATTGTAACTATTCATTAGCCTTTTCTTCCTTCTATAGTTAAATAATTATTTCAATTATTTAACTATTCACTATCACTCTTCCCTCTATTATTAAATAATTAATCTAATTTAATTATTTATTTTCTCTATTCCATTTCCTCCATGTTTAATTAAATGGTTGCATATTAATCATTTTAATTAAATTCCTTTTTCCCTCTCTTTCACAATTAAATGACCACTTTGATTATTTAATTTCCCAATTCCCTTTTCAAATTAAATATTATTATCTAATTTCCTCCACTTTCCCTCCACTTCCTCTTTTGAATCTCCACCATTGATTGCTTTCAGTCTTCTTTCAATCTTGACCGTCTATCCTTAGTCGTCCCTAACCCCACCACTTTTTCATGCATGTAACCTTGACCGTTGATCTTGGCATCTTTTTGGCTTTCAATCTTAACTATCTGTTCAAGTAGCTTTTCTATAAAAGTGAGTTGTCTCCCTCATTCCAACCTTACAACCACAATCTCCAAAATTCTTGCTATCACATCACTGTCACTTGTAGGTACTTTAACACAACAAAATATGAGGGAAAGCTTGCAAATTTAGATAAATGGAGGAGATTGAAGGAAGAATAATCAACTTTAGCATGGGAGTTTGATATGGCTTTGTGTTTATTTGATTTTCCTTTGCTACT
Source organism: Sequoia sempervirens (assembly GCA_007258455.2). Lineage (NCBI taxonomy): Eukaryota > Viridiplantae > Streptophyta > Pinopsida > Cupressales > Cupressaceae > Sequoia > Sequoia sempervirens. The sequence continues at coordinate 103,790,174 of VDFB02271358.1, forward strand.
TTTTTCTTTCTTGTTTGGATTTGGGTCATTTTGGTTTATATTTTTAAGTAGTGGTTGTTGCTACTAATCTTTACCTTTTGATTATGAATTTAACCCTATCCTACAGGAAAAAATAGGAAATTTTTATGAAGCCATGTGTTTCTTTCTCACAATCCCACAAGATCACCTCCTCGCAGGCTCTACGAGTTCACAGGGAGGAGAAATGTTGTGGGGCGTAGTGTTGTAAATCGTTGAACCTAAGAATTTCACATTATGTTTGGCACCCATTATGTGCTTTGGCCTAATTATGCTAACTATTTTTCCATTTTATTGTCATTTTAAAAAATAAAAAAATTTAGAAATTAAAGTAAATTAGTTATTTAACAACTCAGATTTCAAAATAAGCCTTCTAGGGTGAATTCACCCTTAACCAACCTATTTTGGCCCAACTTTTGATATTTTATTAACGAGTTTTTTTATGTTTGTAAATTTAAATTCATTTTTTGGCCTTTCATAATTATTTTTTTGGGAAATAAATAAATGCATGTAAACATAAGTCTTTTTCACCATTTGAACATGTAATGAAATTTTAATCAATTGAGCATCCTAAAAAAGCAATCAAGAGTAGTCAAGAGAAGAATTAGAAGCACTTTTCATTAGTCAATATTTTTCATTAGCAATGTGTCATCAAGTTCATGTGTAATATTGTTTTATGTTTCATGTTCATTATTTTGTGAGTACTAACACTTTTAGGACCTTCAATCAAGTATCAATTTATCCTTGCATGAGATGAGTAGCATGACTTCATCTCATCAAGGAAAGCATATCTAAGTGTTATGTTGTAGCACTTGTGATTTATCATTTATTTTATTCATTTTCCTCTGTTCAACCAAGGGTAAACACTCTTATTCAACATCATCATAGTAATAGTGGAGGTGGAAACACCAATGCAAGGTTTGAGTTATAAAAGCCCATCTACGACACAACCCTTTCTCTTATTTCATGTTTAAAGGTGACAAATTTGAAGTATATTTGGAGAATATTGAAAATTCAACATCAAGATCAATAATTTAAGCACCTTCATTCATCAAATTAGGGTAAGAGGAATTATTCATCAAAAGATGAAAATTTGAAGCTAATTCCAACAAGAGAACACCTACAAACTGTGACCTACTAATACCTATTCAAATATTCTAGAAAGTCAAACTTCTTAGTCTAGGGTGAACTCACCCTTGACTAGTCAAATTCAACTTAGATTTGAATGCCAAGTTCCTATGTATCTACCTTTTAATTTTTTGTTTTTAGTTTTTTCTTCTCAGTTCTAGATACTTTTCTAAAATTAAATTAGTTTGATGTAGTTGTAAAATTGACCTAGTTTACATAATTAATTCAATTCATAATCCTAAAAAACCACAAACAACCCCCAACAAAGAGGACCAAAACCTTAATCGATCATTCTTGCTTTTCCTTGAGGAAAGTAGCCAAGTGGCCTTATATGATCAATTTTGGTTCCTATCAAATGTAATGCTGGGAAAGGTGTGATTTAGACCCTATATCCCTTTTCCCACATCACATGATCAAGAGCCAACTAGATCTGATTGGACAACAAGAGCCAATATTAAGAAAATAGGGAGCTTAGAACTCCAAAAAAGAGAACACATGTCACCTCCCTGTATCCTCATAAGCTCACTCTCATGGTAGAATTTGGAGCTCATAGGGTAATAAAAGGGCTAGGGGGCCAATGAAAATAGGACATGAAATATAAACTAGGATAAGAGTGAGACCAATAAGTGAATGTGGGAGGAACACAACTTAAGTTTTCAATTAAGCACATGCATAAAATTTGTTTTAAGGGTCATTGGGGAACATGAATGGTACATGAAGCCTTAAGTCGATATGCTTGAAAGTGAGGGCCGATCACCAAATAATGGAGAAGGAATAAGAATATAACTCAAAGGACCTCAACAAGGGAAATTGGTTAATATCAAAATATAACATACAAAAACAAACCTTAGGAAAAATGAAAGCAATGGTTTAGGGTTTTGGAAATATTTAACAAGTATGAAGACAAAAAACCCTAAAATCTATAAAGAATCCATCACAGTCTAGAATATTTTTAGTGATGATTTTAGCATGATGTAGCAATGAAATTAGCATGGGTGGTAGTGGATGATGTCAACGTTGTACAAAATGTGAAAGAACCCATGTGAACTAGATTTTTGATTGGCATGTGGGTTTTCTATGGATGATATCACAGTGGCATAAGGGTGTATTGATGTAGAGTATTGTATCTAAACTAGAAAAGTGAACCAAATGGGATGATGGTTTTGTTACAAAGACAGTTGTCATTGCACCAAAAGATCAAACTGTTAATGCCTGATATAACTACTAGAGTTAATGAATTCACAAGAGGCAGTTAAGCCATGCCACGAACTTGAGTGCTATGCTACACAACACAAGGAGACGAAGGGCGTACACCTTGCAATAATCCCCCCAATGCAAGAGAGGGGTTCAAATTGATGACCCAGGTTCTGATACCAATTGTTACAAAGATGTTTTTCATTGCACCAAAAGATTGACCTATGAATGCCTAATACAACTGTTGGAGTTAATTAATCCACATGAGGCATTTAAGCCATGTCACGAACCGGAGTGCTACAATGCACAACACAAGGGTACCAAGGGAATACACCTTGGAACATGTTTGTATCTTTTTTAGGTGGAAGGTGGATTTTTTCCAAAATCAAATCCAATTCTTTTTGTGATGCAAATATTTGTCTTCAAATAGAACATTGTGGAAATTTCATGTGCATTGGGATGTTGTGGGATTGTTGGTTTTATTTAAATTTTGAAAAAAAAATAATCACAACTATATGTTTGTGATGTTTTTGTGGTCATCAACATTTGCAGATAAACCTTAGTGAATTGAACCTAAACAATGCAATGAACTAGTTTTGATGAACAATTCCACTTATGACATCAACATGACACTTGATGAAATAATCATGTATAGATAACAAAAAGCATCATCCAACTAAACCTAAGGAAAAATTTCATGGTTGAAGTTTCTGATTACATATTTTTTGTTTGCATTTAAACCTTGTGGCAACTTGGAGGCCATCCAAACGTTTTGGACTTTTGGTTTGCATTCGTAGTTTGGAATTTTTATAGTGATTTAATTTTATAACTTCTAGATTTTGAAACCATTGAACTTCCCAAGGCCTAAAATATAAAAGGTTCATTGTCTTCATCTTTGGGAAGCTTTTGACCAAGGAGAAAAGGATTATCATGTATAGAAACAAATATTAACATTTATAGCCATGATGAATGTAGAAACCACCATGTATAAAGTATACAAATTTTTAAGGAGAGAACATTGGGAAGGTGGGATGTTGATAGAGAGAAAAGATGGAATAGAGGAAACTTTTGTTTTGTAATAAAATTATATTATAATATAAAATGGAATGTAAGAAGTGAGTTTTTTCATGAAATTTTTGCTGTTGTGATTTTATGGTTGTGGTTGGGCTACCTAATAAGGGACCCTGGCCATGAATACATCAATTGGTATCAAAGCTGGTTACTTGAGAGAAGTGTTGAGAGTTGAGAAAGGAGAGAAAGTATATAGTTGAAAGGAAGAAGAGAAGTTGAATGAGAAGTTTTTTCCTAGCAAGAATAGTTAAATTCTAGAAAAAGGCTTCTGAAGAAAGAAAGAAGTGGAAATAGAAAAGCTCGTAGGAAAAATACTAAGAATAAACAAGTCATTTGTTGATAAAGAGATGCATTGAAAAGATTGTGGAGAGAAGATAACATAACCTGAGACACTGGAAGGTGTCTTAAGAGAAACACTAGGATAATTTTTTGTAGAAGAGGATTTTGTAGTAACATAGAGTTTGATCTCTAGAATATTTTTTTGAAGGGGAGAAGAAGCCTACAATTGCAGAGAGTTTGAGTTATAGAGGATTTGTAGGTATGGGGAAAATACTATAACTATAAAGAGTAGAGAAGGAAGAACAAGAAGCTATAAGGTATGTTGTTTGATTGTGTCGTATGGGGGGAATGAAAAGCACACAGAAAGCAAATGAATGAATTAAACTCAAACAAAACTAAGAATACCTTAAACCATTACTCATGAAATGAAGCTTTTAAATTAATGAAATCAAATAACGAAATCCTAAGATCACATAATGAATTCAAAACTAAAAACCTTTACCATGCCATGTCGAAGTTGTATTTGCATTTGATGTCGAATTGCATTTTTCTATCAATGCAAAGCCTCCATTATGTGTTGCAAAAGCTTCAATGTGTGTGCGATGTCAAAATAGAATGTGATGATCTGTAACGTGCTCAAGAGGTAATTGTGCAACCCTTCACTATGTAAATTGTAGATGATTTGTGATAAGGTAGAAGGTTATTTTATATATTTTACATTTTGAGATGAACGATCAAGATTTCATAGTAGAATATCCTAAACAATGGTTCAAAACCATTGTGAGGAATTAGATTGGAAGAATCAATGGTTTTAGATTGCATAATTAGTGTGATTGATGAAATCAAGTTGAGTATTCAATGGAATTGAAGAAATAGATTGAGAGGTTAGTGGGATTGAAGAATAGATGAATCAGTTAGGAAATAGATGAGTCAGTTAGCCAATCAGAGTGAGCAATCGATGGTCATAATTTGCTCAATCACAAAAGGGTGAGGATAATTAATTAATTAAGCCTTTTGAGTTGAACATGCAAGTCATGTTTGACTTTAACAAATAAAGTTGTATTTGTTTGTTGACCTTTTTTTTGAATGATATTTGAATAATTAATTTAATTATTCATGTTTAGAAAGGGGAAAGTGATTTAATTAAATTATTAAGTAATAATAATTTAATTGATTTAGGGCAATAGGGTATATTAGTGACATAATTAAATGATTGATGTTATTTAATTAATCAAGAGGAATAAACATTAGATATATGATAAAATTAGTGAATTAATTAAATAATTTAAAGATTATTTAATTAATAGAGGAAATTTGGGTTTTTGATGTAAATAATGTGAAATGTAATGATATTAAATGATAATGATGCTGATGATGAGAAAATATCATTCAGGATGTGTGATAAGTGTTAGGTCATTTTTTCATGTCTACATTTTGCCCCTCTTTGAGACAAAGTACTGGTTGCTTTGTTTTAAAGAATTCGATGTTAAGATCAAGATTTGAAATTTTTTATATGCCCCACTGTGCCCCAGTGGTCAGCTGAAAGTTAATACAACACTAGCCTACCCCCTCGAGAGGTTGGCCAAAAAAAATAATTTTTAGGTCAAGATTGTGACAATGTTTCATTATAGTTTAGATGTATAGAGGATGAAAAATTAGGTCATAGGGTCTTCATTTATAGTTCAGATGTTATTGAGAGCTTTTAATTTTGACCTAGGAGTGTTTCCAACGTAAAAAATTAGGGTTTTGGGGGGTTTAAATGGTAAATTAGGTTGAAATTACCCTTCATTTGCACTCCTTGATTTGAAAATTTATTGCCTCTAGAGCTTTTTATGTGATTTTCTTCTACAAATAGTGATTTGTGATGCCTCGAGTTTTGGGAGTTCCAAATAGGTTGGAGGTAGTCATATTTTACCAACGAATAGCTAGTTTAGGGGCTCTATTATGTATGCTTTTAATTTTCAATTTCCTCCTTTTTCACCTTTGTAATTAATATTCAAACTCAATTTTAGGCAATAGTGAACTTCTAGGTTTTTTTCCCTTTTGAGCCTAATATTAGCGCTATTGACCTTTTTAAAGATCGCTTTTGACAATTATAGGCACTATTGAATAATATGCGTGCTTTTGCATGAAATAAGTGCACTTTTGCAAAATACTAGTGCTATTGAATAATTCTAGCACTATTGCAAAAGACCTATGCTATTGAGAAATACTAGTGCTATTGAAAAATACTAGCACTATTGAAGAATGCTAGCGCTATTGCAAAATATTTGCGCTATTGTCTAAAATAAGTGTGCTATTGCAAAATTTTGTCACTATTTCCTAGAAGAAGTTCACTTTTGCTTCAAAATGACTGATTTGTAATGTTTAGTTTTAGTATGAAGTTCCCTAAAGTCCTGACATTGTGCATTGAATGGTTGCAGACTATCCTTAAGCCATTGTCCATGTGAGAGCAACATCCTCGGTTGATGCATAGGTTGACTAATTTTGATGATACACAGAGAGATTATCTTGATGCCATGGGTTTGCATTATATCATGCACTTGCCTTTAGTTAGGGCTCATCGAGCCATGATGACTACGTTGGTAGAGAGGTGGCACTCTAAGACCTCTTCATTTCGTTTTCCTATTGGGGAGTGCACAATTACTTTAGAGGATTTATGGAGGATTCTCATGATACCTATTCATGGTGAGCTTATTGAGTATGGTGTTTAGTAGGGTACATTAGTGATGTAGAGATTATTGGGTGTGAAGCAGTTGCAAGTCATTGATTCAAAGATCAATTTGGGGTCTCTTTTAGATGGTGTCGATCCTATGGTTCTTGTATTAACAAGTATTATCATGGGACATCTGATGCTCGATAGGAGGGATAAGACATTCTCTATTGATTGAGGCATTGTTATCGAGCATACGATGGAGGAGGCTACAATTTATGCTTGGGGTTAGTGTGTGCTAGCCCATCTTTATAGAGATATATGCACGAGGTTGTGTACCAAGTTGGTAGTAGTATATCTGCTGGAGCTAGTTTGCAAAATTTTTGGGCTTGGGAGAGGATTTTCATCACTCAACCATAGGGGGTGTGGGATAGGGATGCATATGATCCTTATGCTTATCAGTGTCATGATTATCTTCACTATACTTAGCCTAGTAGACTCTCCTACTAGAGGGTAGTTTTTGATGATATCATAGATTTCGCATGGCACCCATATAGTTATTTCACATGAGCAACTGGTCTACTATAGGTAGACTCGTTTCTTGATTTATCATTCCAATCTCTTACATGAGAGATATTTTCCAGAGAGGGTATTGAGGTAGTTCGGTGAGTGCCAATCCTGACCTGCCAATGATTATATGGCTATCTTTGGACGTACAACATGAGAGGAGTTTGCTTGGGGGGCTCGTGAAGATTCTAGCACAACAGTGGTAGCATTCAGAGCATTAAGACCTTTTCCATGGGGTTGGGTATTGGGTCCCATGGATCCTGGCACTAATTGTGATTTTGATGGTTTGTGGGATCGTCATAGACCAGTGAGATTGACTATGCCTCTAGGGGGTCTAGTTTTGGGTGTATGTAGAGGTGATCATAGTGGGAATTGAGAGGATCAATAACATCTTTGTATTTCCCATGAGTAGCTACAACATGTTCAAAATCAACAAAATTAGGGTTAGGTACCACAGGCTCCTCAGGGTCCTCCCCCTTAGGGGGATATGGCAGCGCAGTTGGCACAAATGACAATAGATAGAGATTCAGTTAGGGCAGATCGTGATGCTGAGATTATGTGGTGACAAGCCACTAAGGCGTATGTTTTGATAGTGATTGGAGAGAGAGACACTCTTCATCTAGAGAGAGGTTCTTTGAGAGAGGAGTTAGCTACTGAGAGGAAGAATAGACTTATAGCCAAGATCCCTCTAGCCTTTTCCATTCCCCTAGCCTAGTATTAGGCAGAGTGACATAGGCTCCTACAACATGTTACATATTATCAGACTTTGTATGAGGCATTCATACCGAGGGCTCAAAGATGTCCATGGTTTGGTGAGCCAAGCACAACCACAACTACACAGTCGGGTGGGAATTCGGTCAAATGGTCTCCAATCATGCCCCAACCATCCCCTCGTCAGAGTGAGCATCAATTGAGATCTCCACCACTGGCCGACCAATAGAGCTAATTATGTTGATGATCTTTCATATATATTTTGTATTAGAGACTTATGTAGACATATTTTTTGTATATATTCATCGGCCCAATTGAGGAATCATATACATGCATTTATTTTGATGTTATATCACACATGAAATTTGATGATGACATTATTCATTTTTTATGATATATTATATACCATGTTTTTCATTCGACTTTATGATGTGTTATGAGATGTTTATGGATTATTATGGATATTTATATGTTTTGTACTTTTCTAATGTATGAATGACTTATATATCTACGTGATGACTGATGATTTATTATGTATATGATGGATGTCGATATCTTACATATGTGATGGATGATTATATATGATGTGTACTAATAAATTTGTGGATGTAGGATGGAGCTGTTAGTTAGAAGAAACGTTTGATGATTTAAAGATGGATATAAATTTGATGTTGTTAGCTGTTGATGAGTTTTTATTTCATGGAGGATTTGTATCTTTTATCAATCCTTATTGATGTAGTAAACAAACATGATGCACCAGGGTATTAATAATTGTTGGGAATAGGATGCCATTTAATTGCAATCCTAAACATTATTTCATGTATCTCCTAAGTCCTTGGAAAGTGTTCCCCAACACTAGGATTAGAAAGAGATTAAATTTGAATGAAATGAACATGTAAATTGACATTTGTAATTATTCCAAAATGATAGGAACATGTGGGGACGCACAAGAAGAGATCCTACAAAATAGGAGCACATGGGGCACCCACATGGAAGGTGGAACCCACCTTGAGTTCAGTTAACTATTTGGAGAAAGATAACACTTCAATAATGCATGTAAAGATCCTAGAAGCTAGGAATTAATATTTACATGAGTGGAGTTCAGTTTAGTTCAGTTCTATTCAGTTCAGTTCAGTTATCTTCAGTTGCATGTAGTTAGTTTCAGTTGAATGCTAGTTGACTTTAGTTGACTTGGCATGCATGACTAATGACTTGAGTTGCATGATAGATAACAAGTGATACATTTAGTTAAGTGGGGATGATCAATCATGCATCATGTTTGCATGAATTGATGGAGAGATATGTTTTAGTTAACAGAGATTGACTTGGACCCACCTTGGGCACCCAAGTTGGCATCTTGGAGTTAACACCTTTTGCATGAGAAGATATTTACAAGGCTGAGTTAAGTGGGTCCATTCTTGTGCGTCAACTTTGAGGAGATGCTTACAAGATATCTTCGTAATCAATGTTGAGTTAAGTCTTCAGTTTGGGATGCCCAAATTGATGGAGGACTTGGTTTGACATTGTTTTTCATAGAAGAACTCTACTTGCACAAGAATGGCGTAGATATTTGTGAGGAGATTTATCCTCTTGTAATTGTCAACTCTTTGGAGTTTACAATGTTCACAATTGTCTATTTATTGTAGCAAGTTGAAGAGAGTTCTAAGAGAGTACTTTTGTGAAGCATGGCACAGGATGTGGGGATTCATGCTTGGACACATGAGAGTTTTTTGTAGGTTGTGAAGAAGAATTGTGGAAGGAAAAAGAAGCATCTCAAGCAAGGATTGATAAAGAATTATTGTAATCTTGTTCTAAGGTTAAATAATAAAAGCACTATTGATTCTAGTGGTGGAGTTTTTTCCTGAAATGGTTTCTCCACGGTATATGCTATGTCACTTCTATCTTCTGGTCTTATTCTTTTACAATCTTTTGTCTACTTCTACAATTGGTAAAATGAAACAAAATAGATAATCATCTACAAAGAATTTGTAACAAAGAACACTTAATTAGATCTAATATCTCATAGTTTTATAAAGTATTAAGCTACATAATTATCTCCATTTTCAACATTTGGTATCAAAGCTAATGGTTGGGTAGAGTTTGGGGCACCTTTCTCTTAAAAGTTTGAAGGTTTTTTGGCTATAGTGGGAGATTTTACTATTGCGTTATTGCAGATTTGTAAAAGAAGTATGTTACAATGTATTTGGGCTGATGGCTATAAGACCTAGTATGTCTTGCTCAATCCCTGAAAGGAAAGGGTTGGTAAGAGAGGAGTTCTCCTAGGTGGTAAGGGGAGGGTAGTTGGGTTAAACTAGTTCTTGGGTTAGAGTTAGTGGATTAAACATTAGTGGTCTTTAACACATGGTTTTGTGCTAGTTGAATTGGTCCATGGTTTTGGAGCTCATGGTTTTGAGCCCATGGTTTTGCATGTATGGATGATCTTCATTCAAGAGATGATTATCACGATGTCATGGATAGCTTGGTTACATGTTTCAATGGGAGCTTTTGACAGTGATGGGTTGATGTTTATCTTGTTGCCATGTATAGCTTAGTATCATAGTTTAGTGGGAGATTTGGTAGGATATGGTTATCTTCATGTGATTTGAAGAGGTTTTAACATCTTGTTTCATGGAGGACCCTTAGAGTCTTTGGTAAAGGTGTTATTGTTCTTCCTTTGGAGAGGATGTAGTTCTTTTTAGTTTTGAGTATTAATCATTTGCTTGGAGCTTCATGATTACACAGGTTGCATTTGAAGTTGGCATGGATTGATTAGTGGATGCTCATGGACACTAGAGAGACTTGGGTTAGGCTGGATATTTCTTATGTGAAGAGATATATGTTGGAAAGGTTACTTGTAAGAAAATATTTTTCAATAGTAAAGACCAAGTAGCCTACACCTAGAAATGGATATGATTCCATCATAGACTTGATGAGAAGGTTGTCTATTGTATGCACAAGACAATAATTTATCCCACTATTGGGACCTAATTAGCAGGTAAAATGATCTAAGAGGTGTTTCCCGCCTAATTATTAGATTCATTATTAATATGTATCTTGACTTCTCTTATGCATTGTTGAGAAGTAGATGCATGATTTTATGTATTTCCATTGTTCTCGTAATATTGAACTTGAGTTAGTTATGAGGATTTTGGTAGGAGAGGTACGAGAGATAGTTAGTGGCTTTGGGAATATTCCCTTTTGTTGTGGGAATTTTTTGCTAAGTTTGATCTACTCACTGTGAGAGGTTTACATCTAAGTTTTGCCATGTTTCATTATAAGTTGAATGGTTAGATGTTGATATCCTTTCAGTTTGGGAGTGTTGAAGGAGATCTTACTTTACACAGTTTGGCACATGTTAGTGTGGTATAAGAACATGGTTTGATTTGTAGGTTCTCTCTTTGTGGGAATAGTCTTCTTCTTGAAGGTTCTTGTGTTATGAGAGATGTATTTTGCATATCATTGTATGCTTCTTTGAAACTACGATAGAGGAGTTAGCCACATCCTCTATATGAAGTGCTATAGGAGGACTTATTAATGTTGTGATCTTGTTTTCAGATTTGACATTACCTATGTAGTGGGAGTTCCATAAGGTATATGTGTTCTGTATGAGAGGGGCACCTCTCTTGGACTGGTTACACTTTACTACAGTGAGTTACTTTAGAGGTTTTTTATCGCATGTCTATGTGTGTTGTTACCTTGGAGTCTTATTTTTTTAGGATGGTGGATATACAGGGACTTTTTTGCAGATTTTGGTTGCTATTTTGATAGCATGAAGTTCTACGTATGACAGTTTTGGATGAGCTAGAAACTTGCTATGGTTGCTATTCCAATTTGGTATGAGTGTGGCAGTCACTTTGAGTCTTTTGTTATCATTTGAATTTGATACAAGGACTTGTTTCAGATTTGGGTTGCTATGTTGATATCATGAAGTTCTACGTATGACAGTTTTGGATGAGCTAGCAATTTGCTATGGTTGCTATTCCAATTTGGTATGAGTGTGGAAGTCACTCAGAGTATTTTGTTATCATGAATAGATTGGTGTAGGTTTCAGTGATAAAAGAAGTGGTTATAGATACTTGGGAAAGGTATTGATTCTTGGTGCAGGAAGGCCATTGGCCTTGAGTCATGTACTTGATTTATAAGAATGATTCCTTGTTTAGAATAATTACAATGTATAATGTCAAGTGGGAGAATGTTGGGAATAGGATGCCATTTAATTGCAATCCTAAACATTATTTCATGTATCTCCTAAGTCCTTGGAAAGTGTTCCCCAACAATAGGATTAGAAAGAGATTAAATTCAAATGAAATGAACATGTAAATTGACATTTATAATTATTCCTAAATGATAGGAACATGTGGGGATTCCCAAGAAGAGATCCTACAAAATAGGAGCACATGGGGCACCCACATGGAAGGTGGAACCCACCTTGAGTTTAGTTAAATATTTGGAGAAAGATGACACTTCAGTAATACATGTAAAGATCCTAGAAGTTAGGAATTGATATTTACATGAGTGAAGTTCAGTTTAGTTTAGTTCAGTATCAGTTCAGTTTAGTTATCGTTTAGTTATCTTTAGTTGCATGTAGTTAATTTTAGTTGAATGCTAGTTTACTTTAGTTGAATTGGAATGCATGACTAATGACTTGAGTTGCATGATAGATAACAGGTGATACATTCAGTTAAGTGGGGATGATCAATCATGCATCATGTTTGCATGAATTGATGGAGAGATGTCTTTCAGTTAACAAAGATTGACTTGGACCCACCTTGGGCGCCCAAGTTGGCATCTTGGAGTTAACACCTTTTGCATGAGAAGATATTTACAAGGCTGAGTTAAGTGGGCCCATTCTTGGGTGCCAACTTTGAGGAGATGCTTACAAGATATCTTCGTAATCAATGTTGAGTTAAGTCTTCAGTTTGGGACACCCAAATTGATAGACTTGGTTTGACATTGTTTTTCATAGAAGAACTCTACTTGCACAAGAATGGTGTAGATATTTGTGAGGAGATTTATCCTCTTGTAATTGTAAAATCTTTGAAGTTTACAATGTTCACAATTGTCTATTTATTGCAGAAAGTTGAAGAGAGTTCTAAGAGAGTAATTTTGTGAAGCATGACACAACATGTGTGGATTCATGCTTGGACACATGAGAGTTTTTTGTAGGTTGTGAAGAAGAATTGTTGAAGGAAAAAGAAGCATTGCAAGCAAGGATTGATAAAGAATTATTGTAATCTTGTTCTAAGGTTAAATAATACAAGCACTATTGATTCTCGTGGTGTAGTTTTTTCCCGAAAGGGTTTCTCCATGGTATATGTTGTGTCACTTCTATCTTCTGGTCTTATTCTTCTACAATCTTCTATCTACTTCTACAATTGGTAAAATGAATCTAAACGGATAATCATCTACAAAGAATTTATAACAAAGAACACTTAATTAGATCTACAATCTTATAGTTTTACAAAGTATTAAGCTACATAATTACCTCCATTTTCAACAATAACCAAGGTGGCTTATATCCATTGCATGGAATTTGACTCAATACTCAAAGAATATTCTTGCTCATACCAAGAATACGGAAACCCTGCTAGAATATATGGTTGAGTTGTGTTAAATTCTTTTGGACTAGTTAGATAGAGAGGTATGAAATATCTATCATGCAAATGCTACACGAATTGTCTCAAACAAATTCTATACACCAAAAAAGGAAAGCATTCACCATGGTAGTATCACAAAAACATCTAACAAACATAAAAAACATAAATCAAAAGTTAATGCCACCATTCCTTCTTCTCCAAATCCTTATAGATATCCTTGAGAGATCCTAGAAATGTGGTATAAATAAAAAAAGGTAAGACTATAAAAAGATAGACAAAGTTGCAGTATCACTTACCATAGTTGTTTTAATGTTTCATGATGAAATCTATTGATGATTTCTATTGTAGGAACATTGTATCTGTTAAGACTCATGTTTTAGGATTATTAATAATGATTTTCAAATAGGTATGGTAGTTTATACTTAGGAATTGTTTTAAATTGATAGTGATCCAATCATTTCAATCTCCACTTTGGAATTTTTGATTTTGTTGTTTGCTTTGTTTGTTGTTTGTGTTGTCAAAGGGTGAGTGTGATGATTGTTTATTATGAATGAAAATTTTATTATGGCGGAGTGATAAATGGAGGTAGGACCCTTTGTAATTTTCTGATTTATCTGATGATTTTGTTGTTTTTTTGGGAAATTTAGAAATAAATACGGGGACCTAAAGGGACCGACCTAGTGCCTTAGGGGATAATCAGAGATTAGCCTTGCCTACATGATGAATGCAAAGACATCGTAGTTTGACTGTATTGATTGACATTACTTTTAGAGTTTTCTAAATTTTTATGAATGTTTTTGGGTTTTGATAAGATATTTGAATGTTTTCTTTTATATTGTATTATGGGGGACTAACCTAGGGCCTTAGGGACTCATTAGTTATGATGGAATTTCCTACGTTATCCACATAGAGGCTCATAGTTCTCTTGTTTGATTGGAGCATGTTTTTTGACTTTTTTTTTATTTTCAAATGTTTTTAGATTTTTTTTTAGAAACCCAAGGGTGTTCCCGTGGCTTAGCCCAACGTTCCCTTTATAGGGAAAGTTGAGGTGAGACTAGTCCCTAGGAATGCACATAATATCCCCAAAACCATGTGCATTGGGTAAACCCAGGCTTTGGAGTTGAACTCGAGACCTGTGGGGAGCAAACCCACAGCCCAAGCCAACTTCGCTATCCATTCTGGCTCAAATGCTTTTGGATTTTGTATTGTTGACTAAGTTAAAATACCATTATGAACACCTAAGGGTACTAACCTAAGGCATCGAAGGCTGATCATAGATAAGCCTTGCCTACATTATACATGCAGAGACCACATAGTTCGACTAGTGTTGACTCAAAACATAACATTTTTTTAGAATTTTGATGTTTTGAATTTGTTTTTGATTTTATTTATTTTCTAGATGTTTTTGATTTTGATAATTTTTGAATGGGATCGGATTTACAAGGATTTTATTTGCTACCAATATCGGGAAGTTTTCCCTTAGTTTGAGATAAGATTACCGACACTAGGGGAGATGAATTTTGATAGTGCAACTAGGTTCAACACTTGATCGGTTATCGAGCCATGGTTGGATACACGTTTTATTATGGGATGAATGGGAAGATGCTTTAGATAGTGCTGATAGATAAAGATGCAAGTCCTATTGAAACATAGTGCCTATTTTCTAGGTTTTCACTACGGTACCTATCGTAGAAGTGCCACAAAGTGGTTTTCACTTAAAGAATGTTTTATTTCTCTTTATCATTTTTTTTTTTTTCTGAGATCTACTCTGATGTGCTTAAATAATTTTTTTTTGAGATGGCTGTTGTTTGGTGGTTCAGCTAAAGGTTGTCCTTCAGGAGTAGCCAATTGATAATCTCTAGAGCCATAGCTTGTTGTGATGACAAAAGGACCTAAATAGTTTGGTTCAAACTTCTCCTTCCCATCCCAATTCAGTTGGATCTTTTGATTCTCTTTTAGTACTAGGTCACCAACTTGGAAGTTCCTATTTTTGATCTTTTTTTTGTAGCTCTATTTGAGTTGATTCTGATAAACCTAGAGATGGTTTAACATGTTCAAATTCCTTTCATCTAAGAGTTCCAACTCATTTAATCTCGACACTCGATATTCCTCATCGTTGAGCATGCCTTTTAGGGATACTTGAAGTGAGGGGATTTCAACTTTAATAGGTAAGACAAATTTAGATCCGTAGACCAAGGAAAAAGGTGTGGCACTTGTAGGTGTATGAATACTGGTTTGGTAAGCCCATAGTGCTAGGTTTAGTTGTAAATTCCAATCATGACTGACATCACTGATAGTCTTTTTTAGTATTTTTAGGATGGTTTTATTGGATGCTTCAGCCTAACCATTTCCTTGGGGATAGTAGGGAATTGAGAAGAGGTGTTGGATAGAAAACTTGGAACAAAGCTCTTTGACATCTTGGTTTTTGAACGGGGTTCTATTGTCCTTTATGATGGTTTGGGGAATTCCATATCGATAGATGAGACAATTCAAGATGAATTTAGATATTCGTTTGCTTGTGATGTATGCCAATGGAATTGCTTCTATCCACTTTGTGAAATATTTAGTTGCAGTGATAATGAACTTGTTCCCATTAGATGAAGTGGGAGAGATCTTACCTATCAAGTCTAATCCCCACTACAAGAATGACCATGGTGTTATTATAGGTCTAAGTTCCTATGTTGGTGTGTGAATAAGATCACTATGCTATTGGCATTGTCGACATCTTTTGGAGAAATGGATGCATTCTTGTTCCATTGAGGGCCAATAGTATCCTATTCTCAACAATTTTTGTACTAGATTAGGTCCACTTATGTGAGACCCGCAAATACCTTTGTGCACTTCCTGTAAATCAGTTTGCACTTCTTCCACATGGAGACACCGAAGTAATGTTCTGTCTAGACTTCATTTGTATAGGTTATCTCCTAAGACAGTGAATTAGGGGGTTCTATGGATAAAGGTCTTATTTTGGCTTGTCGTTAAGTCAAGAGGTATCATACCATGCTAGATATAGTCAAATGTATCTTGGTACCATGGTGAATTAGGACCAACAAAATCACAAACCAGTTTTGATTTTGGGATATAGAATTCTAGTATAAGGAGTTGCTCCACAAGGAATTCATATTTTGGAACGTTTTGTGGGATGTTGAGGAGCAAACCTATTGTCGCCATAGTGTTGGTTGCTTTTTTGTTGATCTGAGGAACTTGTTCAAAGGTGATGATGAAAAAGTACTATTTGAAACTATCTACCATTATTTTATATGGCATTAGCTTGTCATCCTTTGTTTGATACTCATCATTTACTTGCCTTATTACTAGTTGAGAATCTCCATAAACCTATAGTTCCTTTATCCTCTATTCGATGGCCATTTTTAGTCCTATGATTAGTGCTTTATACTTGAAGATGTTATTTGTACATGGAAAAGCAATCCTATAAGCCTTATGTATACTATCTCTCTGTGGTGTGAGAATAAGATACCTACTCCTGAGTCATGTTGAGTGTGGGACCTATCAAAATACAAGGTTTAGTGGCTAGACTGATAATTTAAAATGATGCTTTCATTTGGGAATTCTATTATTAAAGGCTGATGATCATCTATTGGTGCTTCTGATAGTTGATCTTCTATGATTTGTCCTTTGATAGCTTTTTTTTCTATGTACTTTATGTCAAACTCACTCAGTATCATTACCCATTTAGCGATCCTACCTATTAGAGCTGCTTTTTCCAATAGGTACTTTAGGGGATCTACTTTTGAAATCAATTACTTGTTTGTTCAAGATGTAGTGCCTCAACTTATGTGCTACAAATACTACAGATAGACACACTATTTCTATGGGAAAATAGTTGAACTCATATCCTACCAACGTTTGACTAATATAATAGACCACTCTTTCTTTGTTTTTGTCATCTAGTTGTGTTAGGAGAGATCCTAATGCTGTCGGTGTTGTAGAAACATATAGGATAATTGCTTTATCTGGAATTGGTGGCATTAATACTAGAGGAGTGAGTATATATTCTTTGACCTATTGGAATGCTTGATCACATTTGTCATCCCATTTGAATGTGATTTTGTTGTGTAGAAAATGGGTGAAAGGATGATACTTATCTGCCAACTATGCAATGAATCTCCCAATGGACTGTAGTTTCCCTTGTAGGGTTCGTAGTTGCTTCAATGTCCTTGGAGGAGACATTTCTAATATAAATTTTACCTTGGTAGGATCTACCTTAATGCCTCTTCTTGATACTCTGTACCCTAGCAGTTTTCCAGATGTTACTTCGAATACACACTTATTTGGATTTAGCCTCAAGTTGTATTGTTCTAGCCTGTCAAATACTTTTGATAGGTTGGTTAAATGGTCTTCTCTTTTGATGGAATTTTCTAGTATGTCATCCACATGATCCTACATAGTTTTATGTAGCATATCATGAAAGATGGTATTTATTGCTCGCCAATAGGTTTCCCCTGCATTCATTAGACCAAATGGCATGACATTCCAACAAAAGGTTCCCCACGCACATGTGAAATCCATTTTATGTTGGTCCTTGGGGGATATTTTGATTTGATTGTATCCAAAGAAGCCATCCATTAGTGATAGCATTTCATGCCCTGAAGTTAGATCTATAATCATGTCTATGTCGGTAAGAGGGAAGTCACCCTTCATGAAATCCTTGTTTAGATCTCAGAAGTCTGTGTAGATTCTTATGCCCCCAATGGGCTTTGATATTGTATGAATCTCCTTCCTATAGTGATTGAGCCATGACTTTCAGGCTCAGATGAATGGATTCAAATTGGCACAATAATTCCCCCCCACCCACTTTCCTGTCTCCCCCTCCTAGGTCAAACCACCTACATGATCACATGGGATAGGTTCTCTCTCATGGCATCTTCCTGGGTGGGCCCCGACCATGTCTCTAGATCGAGCTCCGTTTCACATCCCTCAGTTGCACATACATCTCCATCCCCGATCCCCCCGCTACAAGGGAAGGTGACGTCGAGATTCTCTAGGCAGGGATTCAGTGTCGGGTGTAGTACTAGATTTGACACCCATTCTGGATAGTCAATGGGTTTGATGAAGCCCACATCTAATAATTTTTGAAGTTCTACTTTTACCAAAAGTGCTATCTGTGGATGCATATTTCATAGCTTCTTCTTGATGAGTTTAGCTCCAAGAGATACAACTAGGTGATGTACAACCAATGCTGGATCTAGCCCTAGCATGTTAGTATATGTCCATGCAAAGTTGATTATTCTTTCATTGATAAATGCTGAGAAGTTCCCTTTTTCTTTAGGATCAAGTGATGCTGCATGATATGCGATCTTGGGTGTTTCTATTGTGCCAACATTGATAGGTTTGGTGTGTTCAACTAGGAGTGCTAATTTCTCTTGATATTATATGGTGGGGAGATTGAATGTTCCATCTTCGGGCACCTCAAAGATATTTTTACCTTAAAATGAATCCTTTGTTTTTCTCTTTTTTGGAATCGATAAAGCCATGTCATGGTTTTCTTTAGGGGATATCTTTATTATTTTTACATTTTGTAGTTTATTTTTGTGATTGGAAGATGCAATCTACCCCCCAAAATATTCTCCTTGATCTAGTTTCATTACAAACCTTGCTTTGTGATCTCCTTGGGGTATATTCGTGAAAAGTCCCATGAACTCTACGATAGCCTCATCATTCTTGAATGTATCAAAAACTAGAGTATGGAGTTGTTGGTCCCAATATACTAATTGTGGATAATGCAAGGATATTTTGTTATGGGTATTTGTAAATCTTATGGAAGTCATAACTAGGTTTGGGACATTGGTTTTTAAGGCTCCATAAGGTATCTAAGTTGTATTCACTAGAGTCACAAGAATCCCATTTGTATTCATTAGAATCCACTCAATATGGTCATCATCAAATGTGGTTTTAGATGTAGGTTCAACGATGATAATATTTATGTTGAGGTTTTCAAACATGTTTTGGATATATAGATAGTCATCTAGACATTTGCAAGTATCCTATGTATCAACAGTGGTAGAAGTAGCTTCTTCTTCATAGGAGGTGTTTTCAATATTTGGGGTAATCACGTTAGATGTACTGTAACCCAGTACAAAATTCTTTGGGAACCTTTCCATAATAATTGGTTCTCTTCTACCTTGTCCATGTAGACCAAGGCCACCTTGTCCAGTGAATCTCACGTTCTTCACTAGTTGACACCCTTTTCTCTTTTCATCAATAGGAAGGGGAGGTAATGGCTATTCCTATCCTTCTTCTTTGTATATCCATGAAGATAAATCTTCTTCACATACTTTCTCATCTTGAATATCTCCCCACTTGGTGAAGATGGTGGGTTTGACTATCATTGTTACAACTTGAATATGTCCAATCTCTTTTGGTCCTTTATACACTTTCGATGTGGGGGGAAGCATCCCAATACAAAAAGACTAGTTGAAGTGGTATTCCCCACAACACTTGTCAAGTACTTGGATCTTGGCATCAGATTTAGGTGGCTTAGTTGATGATGGTGTGATGGAGGATGAATCTAGTGATGCTGGATCAATGTATGAAAAGGAGTGAAATGATATATCATTGCTAGGTATTTGAAGGATCTTTTTATATTTTTCTTCTAACTTGGAACAATAATGAAAAGGTTTAGGGTCATCATATATGGTAATTTTCTTATTGTCATGAGGAAAATTTAGGCATTGATGGAATGTATATGGTACTACTTTCAAAGCATGGATCCAAGGTTGACCTAAGAGAAGGTTGTATGGAAGCTCGAGATCTAGTACTTGACAAGTAGTTTCTATTATTTCTGGTCCTATCCGAATAGGTAGCCTAATAGTTCCTTTTGAATTTTTCTCCATGTCATCATAAGATTTGATGGTGATGCTCTTATTTTTATCTATGAAATCATCCGAGTATCCTAGTTTTTTCACAAATTTTAAGGTACAAATGTTTAGACCTGCACCGTTATCTATGAGTACCCACTTGACTTTGTGTTTGTGAACACCTAGTTCTAAATAAAGGGCTTGATTGTGGAAGGTCTTTCTAAAAAAAAACTAAATGGTGGGTGGACGTGATATTTCCAACCATGGATTGAAATTGATTAGCATCAAGGTTGTTTGTGATTGATGTTTCGACAAGATCCTTCTCTAATACCTCCCTATGTGCTGGCGATAATTTTAAGAGCTCAAGGATGGAGATTAGGGCAGGAGTTTTCTTAAGTTGGTCCACAATGCTATAGTCACTTGATGGCTTGCTTGTGGCTTTTACTTGGGTTGGTGCTCCTTGGATTGTTACACTTCCCCTTCGAGTAATCACATCACATTCAGGATCTCTACCTAATATGGTTAATGTATGGAAGGCGTGATCATCATAAGAGATATGTCCTAGAATGATATCTTTTCCATAAGAGAAGGTGGCCTTATAGTAATCTTGTTACTTTCCTTTGTTGTTTCCCCTAGAATGGTTGGGAATTGGATCCTTGTAAATTTTGAGGTCTTTATTTTCGGGATGAGGTTCGATGTCTACTTATCCTTTTTATATTAAGTCTTGCACAATGTTTTTAAGTCTCATACAATTATTGGTGGTGTAAATAAAGTCTTGTACTTAGTTAATTCATTACTAGGGGACTTATTTACATGTTAAGTTTACTTAGGTCGTAGGAAAGAATCTTTCTAGAAGGTGTTAGTTGTCATTAGTTGTTATCTTATCTTTTGACTTGTAACACATGTGAACCTAGGTAGATGTGATAAGTAGTCTCATGTCATATGATTAAGACACTTGTCATAATCCTATGACATCTTGTATCTCACCTTGGCTATATAACCAAGGGGTCTCTACTACATTGTACACAAAATCAAAACTGAATCATAATTGATAAGAATATGTTTTATTCTTGTCATATTCATATTCTCTCTTTGTGCTTTCCATTTGGCCTCTAGATCTTGGTAGGCTATCTCCATAGCCAATTCTAACATGGTATTAGAGTGGGTTGCATGCCATTGGATAGTCTTTTTCTAAAGAGAGATTGTAAATCTTGAAAAGTTGAGTATGCTCTTCTCTTTCATCGTATGATGATCTAGAGAATCAGAAAAAACTTGATAGAAATACCAAATTTGGGGGGGTTTCATTTTTGGCTCTTTATCGTAGGTTCATATCGGAGCTTGTTGATGCAAATATGAACTCACCATTGAGATCAAAAGGTTTGAGAAAGTTGGTTTTACCTTTTGTTTCATCCAAATCGGATTTATGAGGCCAAATCTATGAGAGTTTGAAGTTGAAGAGTGGTTGTTGGATCCAATCGGTAGCTGCATTTTTGGAGCATTTTGGGTCAAATCCAACCCTATGCGTCCAAAGGGGCCAAAAACCCTAAGATTGATTGTCAATTCTTTGAATTTGGAGCAGTTGTTCATTGAGGAATTTTTTTTTCCCAAGGAGCCGTATAACCCCCAAGTCGTCATGGTTGCATAGTGGTATGATTTAAAAAAAATAAAAATTATTTCATCGATTTTTTTTGAATTTTTTTAATAAAAAATCAAATAGGTAAAACTAATTTGATTTTTCTAAAAAAATTTATTGTAAACAAATTCTACCAAAAAAGTTTTTATTTAAAAAAAATAGAAAAGTTGTAGAATTGTAGCATACCATGTGTCATAGGGTACATTGTACTCGTGGGTCCCACCACCTCCCTGACGGTCATTAAAATTATCGGTGGTCATTTAAAAAAACTCGACAACTTTTTAATAACTAGTGTAGAAAATATAAAAACCAACAGAGTATAAGGAAGATTTCGTTGGCATTTGGAGGTCAACAAAATATTCTTTTGGAATATTGCATCATTAAAGATTTCCCGCTAGTAGGGGAATATTCTGACCTTTCGACAGAATTTACCGGTGGTCCTAAAAAATTCTAACAAAAGGGAATTTTCTGACGTGGTGTCCATATGAATGCCAAATTTATACTAGTAGATGGATGATGTCAACAACACATCAATAGGTGCTTGAGAATTTTTCTACCCCCTCACCATTTGCTTTTTCAGTTTTGGAAGGTGATTTTCAAATGACCATAACTCGAGCTTAGGACCTCCATTTTGAGAGCAATTTTTTTTTGATTTGGGGCAGAATTTCACGCTCTTCATAGTGGTGCAATTAGATTTTGATTTTGGTGTTTGTTTTTTCTAAAATTTTCAGATTCTCATAGGTGTTTCTCCTTTGTCCTCATTTTGGGAACTTCGAGAGCTCATATATTGCTCCTATAGTAACCCTTTTGTGTGCAGTTTTTTTGAAAGTGCATAATTTTTCATGTACTTTTTAGTTGTATGATCATATTGATCTCATTTTTTACTAAAAATTGTACTTGATTTTGTGGCCTATTTTAGCATCTGTAAGCACAATGATCAAGTCTAGCTTGTTGTTTTTGGCATCTAGCACTTGTAATCACACTAAGTATAAAGTGCCAAATCATATACTGCTGGGGGGTTTCTTGATTGAGTGATTTGGGGGGGTCTATTGGTGCATTATTTTGATCTATTTTCTTGTGCTCTCTCATTTTCATGGATCATTCTAAGGTTCATTTTCTCACATCATATAATTATTCATCATTGAATCAAAATTCATGGAGTACTCTAATGACTGAAGGTCACTCTCTATATGTTAAAAATAAGGTACCTCAACCTAAAAATGCAGATAAAAAGATAAAATGGATGATTAAACATACTAAAGCTCTTAGATGTCTTCGTAGACTAGTTTCTCAAGATTTTTTGTTTCAAATTGAATCATGTAAAAATTCTCATGAAGCTTGGGATGAATTGAAGACATTGTATGGTACTACAAATGAAGTAAGAGGCTATCAAATTGATAATGAACTGACGAGCCTTGATCCTAAGAACTTTGACAACATCCAAGACTACATCACTAAGGTTAATGATCTAAGAGAGCAATGTAAAGCATGTGGAATTGATAAGAAGGACATTTAGTTGGTCTACAATACAATGAAAAAACTTGGTCCTGATTATGCTTCTTTTGTTTCTAGCTTTCATAATCATAGATTGACTATGGGGTTTGCATATACTACAACTTCATTTGCATCATTTTCTGAGATGTTGATACATGAGCAACAAAAGCTTATCTCAATGGGTCTCATCAAGACTTCTAAATCTCAAGCATTGTTGGTTAGATCAAGCAAAGAAAAAATATTCTCCTAAAGGGGAATCATCAAAGGAGAGGCCTACTTGTGCATATTGCAAGAAGGATGGACATGAAGAACACTATTGTTATAAGAAGGATATTGATGAGTTGAAACATCTTCTCAAAAATAATCACATTGATTTTCCTTCTAGAATGTCTAAATCACCTCCTCATCCTCCTTCTTCAAAACAATTTAAAAAGGACAAAGGTTAAGCTTCTACATCATGAAATACAGGAAATGCTCTTTATGCTTTTTTAGGTCATGGATTAGGGAGATGGCTTCTAGATTCAGGAGCATCTCATCATATGGCATCTTCATAGTCTATATTATCTTCATTTCAACCTTGTACTATGTATCCTATCTTGATGGGAAACAATACATACATGAGTGTAATTGGGAAGAGGTCTATTAGTTTTGGGGACAACACTTTCCAAGATGTTTTGTGTGTTCCTCATTCGACGAACAATCTTCTTTCCATATATTAGATTACACATGGTGGAGATGGGAGGAATGTGGAGTTCACTCCTGATTCAGTCATCATTTGAGACTTGGAGAGTAGAGAGATCATTGATATTGGGGTGGTTGATCATTCATCTCGGTTGTATACCTTTGCAGATTTTTCTTCTGACATTGTTCCTTTGGCTATTGATCAAACTTCTAGTGTGAACCATGATTCAGAGGAGACATTTGGCTGCTTGAAATTGGGAGTTCTCACATCAGATCCAGTTATTGAGTCATGCATTTCATCTCCTCAATCTACTATTGTAATTGATGATACTTGTGTTGCTACAAATATGGCTTCTTCTGATTCAGTGTAGTAGGATATTCATTTTCTTTCAGATTTGGCTACTTGTGATGGCTTATTGATAGGTATTTCAAAATTGTTTATGGAGTATCATATTGCAGATTTGGGGGACACCATTGATGGCATTCATATTCTCTTTGATGGAGATGATCCTTCTTCAGTTGTTGCGAGGGAACACCTTGACACTCTTGTTCAATATCTACATGATCATTCTTTTTAGTTTGACATGACTGTGGATACTTTTGGACAAAATTTGGAGGAGGCTTCTTTTTCTTTAGAGGGGATATTATTGTCTTTGGATCATGTTCTACATTCATCTCTACTAGATTTTTGATTATCCTCTTCATCAATGTGGCCTAGAATTCCTATTTAGAGTGAGTCATCTTTCGGCCTGGACATGGAGAAACTTGAGCATGCTTCAGAGACATCATCATACACCATCCATCTTCCTAAAATATTGCATACATTCTTAGTTTTGTTTCTTCCTAAGGGGAGAAATGTTTGACACTTTTGGATCATCTTCAACATTCAATGTCGAGCTTCTACCATCATTGCAGGAGACTCAACATTGGGGGGGATACATTGTCTCTCTTCTTCTTCTCTCTTATGGGGGTTATTTTTCCTCACATGGGGTTTTGGTCTTGCCATTCTTCATTGAGAGCATTTCTTTTTTTGTATTTTATCTCTCTGTTAGGGAGGAGTTTTGTCCCACTAGGTTTTCTCCTTTTCTCCGGTTGCAAGAGATTTCTTTGTCATTTCATTTACATATGTACATGGGTACCTAACATGGCCTAGTAGCTAGGACCCATCCTTGCATCTTTGTGTCATTTATATAATGATATGCTACTCCCTAAGTTGCATTTAAGGGGGGTGTTGGTGTAAATAAAGTCTTGTACCTAGTTAATTCATTACTAGGGGACTTATTTACATGTTAAGTTTACTTAGGTCCTAGGAAGGAATCTTTCTAGAAGGTGTTAGTTATCATTAGTTGTTATCTTATATTTTGACTTGTAACACATGTGAACCTAGGTAGATGTGATAAGTTTTCTCATGTCATATTATTAAGACACTTGTCATAATCCTATGACATCTTCTATCTCAACTTGGCTATATAACCAAGGGGTCTCTAATGCATTGTACACAACATCAACATTGAATCATAATTTATAAGAATATAGTTTGTTCTTTTCATATTCACATTCTCTCTTTCTACTTTGCATTTGGCCTCTAGATCTTGGCAGGCTATCTCCATAGCCAATTCTAACAGTGTACCCCTTGATTTTTTGAAATTCACATTTTTCATTCTAGTTATACCAAGGGGGTTTGATGTTGGGTTCCTCATAATTTTCTCTATCATTGATCATGATGAGGTTCTTTTAGAATAGTTTGTGCATAATGACCTCAAGTGTTTCTCCGAAAGGAGTAAACTTTCTTCGTGGTTGGTCATATTTCCGAGGTGGTCTCCTTTCATTATCCTATCTTTGATTCTGTTGTTGGTTATTGGGTTGATTGTTCTAAGGATAACTGAGTTGATTGTTCTGTTGATAATTGGGTTGGTTGTTCTATTGATAATTGGGTTAGATGTTTTGTTGATAACCTTGTTGTGCTATTTGAACATGATTTTGTGGCACATTGGGAGTTTGCACATTTCGTAAAACCTTAATGTCAACTACTCCATCATTGGTTAAATTCTTGTTCTTTTCCCATATCTTGAGTTTTTCATTTGAAGTAGAAGGTTGATCTTTTGGGCTGTAAAGTTTGATTATTCCTCTTGCAAAAATGGCTCTTTCGATAAGTATACCCTTTTTAGTAGTTTCCTCTAAATTTCTTGGACATATTATTGTGAGGTTGTAATTGATATCTACATGTATGTTGGAGATAAAGACATCCATAAGTTGTTTCTTTGGAATGGGCCACTTAATTTTTCTCATTTTGTGTCTCCATCTTTGTAGGCATGAGGAAAATGATTCACCTTGAATTTGTTTGATTTTATAAAGGTCTGTGATTGTAATGTACTATTCTATGTTATACGAGAAGTGGTTGAAAAATTTATTTGAAAATTCATCAAATGTCCTGATACCTGGCGGTAAATGAGATAACCAGTCTATAGCGGGCCCACTGAGATTCCATGGAAAAAGTATCATCAAGTAGGTGTCATTTTGTTTTGGTTCCATGCAAGATATTGAAAACTCACATACATGCTCAATTAGATCTCCTTTCCCCCTATACTTGTCAAATTTTAGTATTTCGAAGCCTTTTTGAAAAGGTACCATGGATATATTTTGATCAAATGGATATGGAAAAATGTCTTGGAGAGCATAACTCTTCTTTGGTTTTCCAATTTGTATATTCGATATCCTTTGATTGAGTATTTGGAGTTGCACATTTATGTCATTGTTTGGTGTGCTTGCTTGGGGATTTTGGGTATTATAGAGCTATTGTCCCATGATGTTTTTTTGGTTATAAACATGATATTGTGTAATCATGGGATTCTGAGGACCATTTTGCACATAAGGTATGTTAGGTCCTTGCTGTGTATAAGGTAGGTTGGGTCTTTGTTGTGTACCTTGATATTGACCTTGAGGTGTTCCTTGGTACTGATTTTGTGGTTCTCCTTGCTATTGTTGTTGAGGATTTTAATTTTGGGTTTGTTGAACAAAGTGTTGTTGAGTTTTGGGTGTACTTTGATAGTTCATTTGTGGTACACCATGTTGATGTGGGTTTTGTTGAAAGCTACCTTGATGTTGCGTTGACAATATACCTTGTTGTTGGGGATTTTGTTGAAGGATGCCTTGGTAGTTCATTAATGCACACCTTGTTGTTGTGAATGTTGTTGAAGGGTACCTTGATAGTTCATTTGTGGCACACCTTGTTGTTGTGAATGTTGTTGAAGGGTACCTTGATAGTTCGTTTGTGGCACACCTTGTTGTTGTGAATGTTGTTGAAGGGTACCTTGATACTTTATTTGTGGAACACCTTGTTGTTGTGGATTATTTTGAAGGGTACCTTGATAGTTTTTTTATGGCACACCTTGTTGTTGTGTATTATTTTGAAGGGTACCTTGATATTGTGTTGAGGGTACACCTTGTTGTGGTTGATTTTGTTGAAGGTTAGCTTGGTATTGTGTTGCTAGTACACATTGTTGTAATTGATTTTTAAGGTTACCTTGGTATTGCGTTGATGGTACACCTTGTTGTGAATTTTGTGATAATTTCCCTTGATGATTTTGTAAGTTGTTGGAAGGGTCAATGTATGAGGTTTTTTGTGGCATGTATTGCCCTTGTGATGGGTTACCACCTTGTTGGTTTATTGGAACATTTCCCATGTTTTGCATAGTATTATGTTGTGGCATGTTTTGGGTTGTATTTCCTTGGTACTATTGTGCCACAACTACTTGTTCAATTTGGGATGATTGACTAAATAATGGGTTATCCATGGGCTGTGTTTGATCATTGTTTTGTGAAAACAATGGTGGTATGTTGGTGTTCATGGTTGGTTTTAGAAGTTGTCAAACTATTGTTTGATCTCTAAGTGGAATAAGATTTGGATATTTTAGCATGTCTACATTGAAGTCAATAGGTAGTTTTGCACCACTTTGTGCTAGTGTGAGGAAATATGAGTTTCCATTTTTTCAAGCATCTTATCCATAAGCTTTTGCATCTTAGGTTCTTAGGAATATTCTAATATCTTCTCATTAGTGAGTTCCTTATCACTTTTTTGTTCTTATATGATCATGTCATTAGGATCTGGAAGTTGATTTTGACTATCGATCATTTTTTGGTTTCTAAGGAGTACTTCCTCATCACTTGGTAGTTGATTTTGTGTTACTTTGAATGAGGGTTCCTTTTGAGGAGTTGTAAGGTTGCTTGGTGTATAAACCCATGGGTTAGTTTCCTCATTAGTGGTGTTGGTTTTTGGTGCACTTGAGCTACTTTTGTTAGCTTCCATCTTTTTTCCGTGTTGAGATCTCGTGGTTTTCATAAAAAATTCCAAGTATTTTGGGAATTTGGTGATCACTAACAATGGAATGAGATGGTGTTTTTTTTGGGATTTTCTGTTTTAAAAGGATGGTGTGGTGTAAGATAGGATTATCTATTTCCATGTAGGAGGTGGTAATACCAACCTTCCAACCACAAGATCAACTCTTCATTCTTCTTTGTCTAGGATATTAGCTGTGTTTCTCCATTGAGTGGGTGTTTCCTTTTTCTCAAACATGAAACTTCTCAAGCTACTAATAATTTCCAATTGTTCATCTTTGAATTGTGTGAGATTTGGTTGTATGATAGGTGCAGTAAGATTTGGTTGTTGAACTGGAGTAGTAGGACACAACATGGTCATAAAGTGCAAGCTTTTTCTTTTGATCTTTTTTCTATTATAAAAGAATGATGAATGATAATGATGTAAAAGAAAACCTTTTGGACAAAGGTGTTGGTGTTTTTTGCTATGGTTTTTGTGATACTCAAGACCCTAAATTTTGAGTGATGTTTGGATGTTTTGGAGATGATGCTATTTTCAAGACTCAAAGTGTACAAAGCTTGGATTATATGTCACTCTATTTTTCTAAAGGATATGTTAGAAAATATACTTGAACTAGCCTTGAGGTAGAAGAAAATGTTAATATCTTAGAAATCAAGAGCAAAGGAATAATCCAAGCTTTGTTTTTATTTTGAATCCTAAAACTAGGTTAATGTGTTTGATTTTTTCAAATGGAGATGGACTAATGCAGATATGAATTGTTTTGGAAGTCTAGCTATTTCATTATCAAAAGATAAAAGATTAACCATTTTAGGATTAATCTCTGATTTTCACTAGAAAATAGGGAAATAGCGGTAATCTTTTAGGTCAATAGTGACTAGTTTTTTTATCAATCGTGGTCAAGTTTAGTGAAAGTGACTTTGTTTGGTTAGTTCCTATAAAAAACCAGAGGCAACGATAGTGATAATCTTGAGAAAAAGTGAGCAAGTTCACATCAATAGTGGTAGTTTTCAGGTCAATAGCGGTAATGTTTGCAATAGCGACCCTATTTAACTTAAAAGCGTACCTATTTTTCAAAAGCGACCTTCTCTTGTTAGTGACTGTCGTAAAAAAAAATAATAAAAGTGACCGGTTTGAGCAATAACGCACAATTTTTAGGTCAATAGTGGTAGTTTTCATGTCAATAGCGACTCTTCTCAGGTTTGTTTTCCAGTTTTGATAAGTTTGCAATTTTGATGTCTTGGTTTTTTATTGATTTTTTTTGAGAATTCTGGAAAGTGATACAACACAACAATCAAAATAGTTTGACTCTAAATGTCTATAGTTTAAGCAAGTTTCTTTCCACAAAAGCTCAAAGTTTGTGAAAGTCAAGATACTAAAACCATAGTTCCCAATGTTGACTTTGGTCTAAATGTGAGTTGAAATGTAAGCCTAAATATTTAGAAACCTTTAGAGATATTTAATTAAGATATCTTCTAAGGAGTGCAAATATAGGGCTCTTTTCAAAGGTATTCACACTAAGTCCAAGGGGTTTGAGATTTTGATAACCAAGTTCAATGTTTGTTTTGTCGTGTTTTTTTGTTTAAATCAATCAAAGTGTTTGATGTCTAAATTATAGAAGAATTTTGGAAATTTTGTGAAGACAATCATTACAACCTAGAGATAGGCACATTCTTTTAGGTGGGCTCGCCTCATGCCTCAAAGGGATGATTTTACATGCAACTTATGGAGAGCGTTTTAACTCAACCATCAATAGGACTTGGTAAGTAACTTCTCGAAAGTGAATTCCAATGCACCACTTTCAAAGAATTTTTTGGATAAAAAGGGTGGCCTCTACTACAATGGTTCTTAGTCACTGCTCAGGGGATCCAACGCTTGGATAACACCCAACAAGCTACTAAAATATCTAACCACTCTAATAAGGGCTCTATATACCCAAAGGTACCTTCCCATTTTGAATGGAATTGATGACCAACTAATCATTGATTTTGTTTTGGCATTTAGCTTCAACCTGATTTATATAGCGGCCTGAGGGAAAAACCGTTTTGAGTTGCCTTGAGTTCTCTAGCACAGGATGTATCTCAAAGGCAGACCCTCTAAATATGATGCTTGAAATAAAATAAATGCAAAACTCAAAGTTCTTTTTGTCACCCAAGATTTCCCTAAAACACAAGGAGAGAGGATAGACACTTAGTTTGCAAAACACGACATACAATTCATTACAATTTTTTTTTTAAGCCCTGATGGGCATCACCCAAAAATTGAAGTGTGAAAGTATAGCAATTCATTTTTTTATGTGCACCAAATTGAAAGTGTTTGACATTTCAAGCACGCATATAGCATTGTGCAAATCAAAAATTGATTTGTTCAATTTTAAGCACCAATATTGAGTGTTTCTAATGGCCTTGTCTTAATATGGTCAACAAAATAGAAAATGTTTGTTTGTCAACATAATGAAATGTGTTGGTCATTCCATTTTATAAACACCAAATTGAAATGTTTCCTAAACTACGAAAGCTTTGAAAATTTTAGTTTTAAAACACCAAATTGAAGTGTGAAAATTGTGGGTTCAATTTTACAACACCAAATTGAAATGTTTTTCCTAAACTAAGAAAGCTTAAAAAGTTCAGTTTTAAAACACCAAATTGAAGTATGCAAATTGTGGGTTCAATTTTACAACACCAAATCAAAATGTTTTTGCTAAACTAAGAAAGCTTAAAAAGTTCAGTTTTAAAACACTAAATTGAAGTGTGCAAATTGTGGGTTCAATTTTACAACACCAAATTGAAATGTTTTTCCTAAAATACAAAGCTTTGAAATAATTGGACTTGGATAATCAGCCTTCTATGCAATCAAAGTGTTAGTTTCTTTTTCATAAAAGATGGTGTCATATTCTTGTAAATATTGCACAAGAGATGTTAGAAATTTTCAAAACACATAAAATAGTCACACGTTAGCATTAGGTAATTCTATGAAATCAAAGAAAAACTTTGCAAATTATTAGATTCAAATAATACATCAAAAGCGACCCTGTTCCCTATAAAAGAGAGCAATATTTAGGTCAATATCACCTCTTTTTAGATCAATAGCACCCCTATAAATGTTAGTTCAAAATATTTCTTTTTAAAACCTGTAACATAAAAAGACAATAACACACAAAATTAAGTCATTAGAGGCACTTTTTAGGTCAATAGAGCCCCTGTTTAGGTCAGTAGTGACCAAACAGAAGAAGCAAGCGCGTTTGGATTTGGAGTGAAAATGTTCTAGTTTTATCAAAAGTGATCGAGAACCTGCAAATGCTTATCAAACCCAAATAAATGTTAATTTCAAGGATCGAGGGTCCCACCAAGTGTGTCAAATGTCATATGGGGGGAATGAAAAGCATATGGAAAGTGAATGAATAAATTAAAATCAAACAAAACTAAGAATCCATAAACTGATTACTCATGAAATGAAGCTTTTAAATTAGTGAAATCAAATAACGAAATCCTAAGATAACATAATGAATTCAAAACTAAAAACCTTTACCATCCCATGTTGAAGTTGTATTTGCATTTGATGTCGAATAGCTTTTTGTATCAATGTAAAGCCTCCATTATGCATTGCAAAATCTTCAATGTGTGTGCAATGTCGAACTAGAATGTGATGATTTGTAATGTGATCAAGAGTTAATTGTGCAACACTTCGCTATGTAAATTCTAGATGATTTGTGAGAAGGTAGAAGGCTATTTGATAGATTTTACGTTTCAAGATGAACGATCAAGATTTCATAGTAAAATATCCTGATCAATGGTTCAAAACCATTGAGAGGAATTAGATTGGAAGAATTAGTGGTTTTAGATTGCATAATCGATGTGATTGATGAAATCAAGTTGAGTATTCAGTAGAATTGAAGAAATAGATTAAGAGGTTAGTGGGATTTGTTGGGATTGTCAAATTTTTCAAATTTGAAGTGCCCATTTCAAAAAAATTCCTTTGCATATTCAGAAGTGCACTTGAAAAATCTGCGTAAGTGACCTACTTTGGAGGGTCATAATTTGGTGCCTGTTGATTTTCAAACCAAACCCATTTTTGGACCCATTCATGTGATATATGTGAGTAGGTGTGTCAATTTTCAGCTTCCCATGATGAGTTTTGACAGGGTTTCAAAAAGCGAAGCTGGAGGGTTCTGCACTTTTCTATTGTTTGCAAATTCTTTTTTTTTTTCAAAGTGGCCTCCTGTTCGAGTGAATATTTCACAAATGGATGATCGTCATGTCAAACAGATTGTTTCTATCAATTCTCCTTACATTAATGTATTCCTTGGTCCAGTTTCAGAGCCTTATGATTTGATTTGCTATTTTTACTAGGCAAAAAGCAAATGCAATTTGTTCAGTTTTGCACCTGCATTTTCTAAAGTGTTTCACGAAGGTTAACTTTGACCCTCAATATCTCGTGCGAAATGATGATTGAAGAAAATACCTCTTGCACACATGCTCAGTGTACCTAAATGTGTTTATGTTTCCAGCGGAAGCTCACCAGGAGTTGATTTGATTTTTTTTGAAGAGGTGATTTGGTGAGTTTTAATTGGTTTTGAACAGGTACAATTGCAGAAAAGTCTAACTAAGCGACTTTGCTGATTAATATCTTTCACCTCGGGATCTATTTTTATGAATTTTCTTTTACACACCATTCTTGGGTTGAATTTCTACGTGCCTGTAAGTTTTTATGGCTCTAGGAGGTCATTTGACTATTTTTCTAGAGTGAATCCAAAGCCAACTTGAACAATTTTGACCATTATGCAAGTATGCTTGAAATCAAATTTTGACAGCAACCCACTTCAAATTTTCATACCAGATGTATATGCAAGCAACCTCAGGTCAGTTTGAGCATGAAACTTGTTTGAAAATGATTTTTTTTTAGCTGGGCACACATGGGGACCTGACATGCTTTACTCAGTTTGAGGTTGTAATTGTTTCAATGTGGTAAATGAGACACAATCACTAATGTGGCAGTCATGGGTCTCATTTTATGAGGAATGTACTCTTCAATTGTCCAATTTAATGTAAAGCTATTATTGATGATTGAAGAAGATATTGGTAAACATGTGAAATATCACATTCAAGTGGTGGTAGAAATTCATGGGTGCACATTCTCAAATGGCTCTTGATTAAACAATCTTCTTCAATGAAAGAGGATGACTTACCTCTGTTTTTCAATTCTTCTTCAGATGAGCAGCGAAGACTAAGGCAAGAAATGGGTTAATTTGATAGTCATGCTAAGGCAAGTAAGAGGTGGAATTGAAGGATATGGGATGATGGACATTTCTAAGAGTTGAGGTTTCTTAATATTCTGTGTGACTTGTAGATTTTTTTTAAATACAAAAGAGAACCAAGAAAAGTTCAAGAAACAAAACAAAATGCTTTGGAAGCAATTTCCAAAATAAAAGGGCAAGCTACAGGGAACTAAAAAAGGAAAATTAGTTTTACAAGATTTAAATATTGCTCCAACAACCATGCAAAAGATGGATCATCCAATGGGTAAGACTTATGAAATATTTTGTGTATGTAAGTCAACACGGAACTGAAAATAGTGATTGACTTAAGACACGGAAAAATGGCTAAATCTGCACTGAGGGAACTTCCAATTTCATGTCCTGCAAGTGATGCAAGTAAGATAACTTGAAAATCATTCAAATATTAGAAATGATATGATAAATTTCATAGAGGAAGGGAATGGAATTTAGGAGCCACACAATAGAAGGAAGGGCGTGTAACCCACTTGGAAACATGGAATGCTATGAATGCAAGATATACAAAAAATGGATTTGTAGAAAAGTCTTCAGAAAAATTCAACAAAATGTTGATTGAGAACACCTCTTTTAAATGTGGTTTTAGGGAACGCCAAAGTGCAGCATATGCACATAGTGGATGTGTTGAAAAGACTTGAGAAACTTCCAAGCATAACGCTGGAGCAGGGTACACACATCCTTCAAAGCACAGAGGAGGGAGAAAACATTGTTTGAACTCTTGGTGCAACAACACACTACAAATTTAAAGACTACAAAACCGTCGAATATGTGGTTGTCATGTTTGAAGTTATCATGGGATAGCGTCACAACACTTTGGGGCGCATATCATATCTTGTAGCCACAACTCAACATGGTAATGGAAGACCGTTACTTGCTCGACATAATGCCTCTGTCCGATATGTGGCATGTATGTAATGATTGCAGGTTGTATACAAAATGGATTTGTTGGAAACGCTTCAGAAACTTTCAAGAAAATGCAATTGGTAGTTCTAATGATGAAATCCACACTCTTTTTCCATTGAACCAGTTGCAGATAAGGTGCCATTGCCAAGCAAAAGGAAAGTGTAGATAAATATTAGGGAAAATAGGGGAAAGCACACGAGGATCAACGGTCCACGAAATGGAAAGTGAAATCCTCACCGTGCCTCACAATCTCGTAGTCTCAAGATGCCCGCTGGTTAATTCCCTTGAGGTGTGCAAGAAAGAAGCACGTGGCATGTGGGCCCATGGGAATTAAAGGCACGGTTCAATTGTGAAGAACAAATAATAGGAAAAGTTTTCCGACAAAGTGCTTTGATGTTTTCATTTTAAGAAAGCATTGATTTTAATATAAAATGAAGGTGAAAAAGGCGGGCTATTAAATATATGGTGAGAAAGTATTTGCTTTGCTGGGGTAAAAAGTAATGCATGAGAAAACATTTCAAATGTTGCTGGGAAACATTTAAAAGGGGCCATGGGAAATTTTTTATTTTTCCGGTGAAGTGCAACTAGCATAAAATAATTTATATTGTTAAAACAAGTGACCTTGGTTGCAATATGTGAAAGGATAAAAATAAAAATGGTGTGCGTGAGTGAAGTAAATAAAATGGCACGAGGAGAATAATTGGACAAAGTGAATAATATTCACTAAAGTTTTATTTGTTGGAAAAGAACACCATTTCATGGGGAAACATTTTGTTCAGCTAAGAAGGAAAATGAACATAGATAAAAGGAGGAATATTTTACTTTGCTAAGGTAAAATAAAGTGCAGCTACAACATTTTTAAAAGACAAAAATAGAGTTTTCATGGGCATAGTTATTTTCAACTATAGAGGTAAAATGAAGTGAAATTCCTCACATGGGGAAATTTTCTGTTGTTGAACAACTTGAAGCAAAGCAAAATTCAGAGGCAAAGTTTTTTGCAAGGGAAGAGAGATGAGAGAGGCTTTACATTTTACTGATCAATGGTGGATGAAGTTTCTAGATGTCATCAATGGATCAACTTCTAGAGTTTTCCTTCCTTATATATTTTCTCTTCTTTTCTCATTTGTAGGGGTTCCATTTTCTGAAAGCTTTGCAAGGTAGGCAGAAGTTCTGGGTAAATTGTAATGCTAGTGTGAATTATAACTGTTATTCAATTAATCAGAGGTGTTTGTGTTCTTAATTTAGTTTCATGAGTATATTTTATCTGATAACTATCTCCATGGCTGAGATGTAAAACTCTTTTGAATTCATTATCAAAGATTATCTGGGTTTTTTCATGCACATTTGCTGCATTTGAGTTGCAATTGTTATTGATTTCTTTTCAGTGAATAATGTAATTGCTTTAATGAATGTCAGTTACATTTGTTATTGCCTATTGTTCAGGGGATGGACTAAATTGGTTTAGTAAATGTAACAGGAGTATTATGTTTCTAGGGGGATCTGTAAGAATGGTTACTAGATAAAGCTTTAGTGGTCTTGTTGTCATAATGTGATAACATTTGCAAGGATATTCAAAACATGTATGACATTGTAGGATGAAGTATTGGTTATATGACTCTGTAGCCCTCTTTTTGGCACTGGTCAATCTTTATGCTTATGTTGTTTTTAGTTTGGTCCCAAATTATTAAATCATAAACCATTTCAATTATTTTTTGTGAGTACTTGTATCTACCATGTTCTCCTTGCTAGTTAATGAAATTCACTCAATGTCTTAGCCAATGTTGAGTGATATTTTATGTTTCTTAGTATAATTTTGTGAGCACATTATCTGTTAAGCAATATCTTGTTAATTGTGTGTCTAAATCTTTAGGTGTTGCTAAAGGGTCACCCCCCTAGGTCCTACATAGCTTGAAGTGCAGGGGAAATGTGTTCCAACCCCATTTCTTGTTAGTTGGCCAAATCCATCTTTGAATCTAAACATAAGAAATTGGCGAGTCTTTAGGATTCATTTGATCTATTGATTTGGAACACCAACAAAATGGTGACTCTACTGGGGAGAATTCTGAATCTCCAGTTGTAGATGGTTATTTTATAGAGTCATATTATTTTCTTTTCTGAATTTGTTTCAAATATTGAAGGAATTTAAACCTAGAGAAAGAAATTGTTGCAGTGAACTTGAAAGTTTCATGATCTATGGTGCTCTGCTAGTGAAAGGAACTCAGAAAGAAATTTATCTATGAAAGAGCTTCATACTGCTTGAAGTTCAATCCTCTAAGAAGAGAGGTGGTGACTCTGTCAAGAGAGCCTGATGAAGATGTGAATACAGTTTCAAATCTACAGTATTTCTAGTTAGGAAGAACAATTTGCAGTAGCTGCAACATTTCCAGGTATTCTTCACTTTTTGTTTTCAAGAAAATTTTGTATGAAAACCATATTTGAACATCTTAGGATAAAATTTGGTTCCCTATTGAGTGAATTGGCACTAAGAAAGGGAAAGGATAGTAGAATTAAGTTCTCATACTTCTAAATTGTAATTTGCAGCCTATGTATTATGTTAGAGAATTATGTTTGTTTTAGATTTTCCCACTAAATAGATCTTAGGATTAGATGCATTTGAATTATTCATTGTGATATTCTAAGGTCATGATGAAAAATAGAAATAGGGAAATGAATGATCAACTGTAGAGTTTGTATATGAGTTTTGAAAGAGGCATGTCAAAATTCTTCAATATATGCATACTGGTATGGTTCCTAGTGCAACCATGGTTTGTGACTAGCCCCAACCAAATTGTCAAAGAAATATTAGCACTGAAAGGTATAAAGCCATCAATTTTAGTGGGATTGATGGTCACCCAAATTTCATTCCAACTAAAGTCAGAGATAAATTACCAAGATTCATTGGTGACAAGTTTGAATCAACAAATAAACATCTGCAAGAATTCAGCAATTTGATGGATGACTATGAGGTAGAACATGAGGATGTGATCATGAGACTATTTGTCCAGTCCTTAAGAGGAGATGCAAGAGATTGGTTCTCTTATTTACTAGCATCTTCTATATATTCCTAGGAGGAGTTCAAAGTGGTGTTCATGGAGTAGTTTAGTGAAAGGATTGATCCAGTCTTAATAAGACAAAAGTTCATGAGCATGGAGAAAGGAAAAGAGTAGTTAGTCCCCTCTTTTAATCTCAAATTTTCAAAGATCATAAGAGAGATTCCTGAAAGCATAAGACCAAATGATGTTGAATGTCTGGTCCTGTACTTAGGAGAATTTGAAAAAAATATGAGTTATCTATTAAGAGATAAAGAGCCCAAAACTCTGCACGAAGCATATCAAATTTCTATAGATATTGAGAACAATTTGAGATATTCAATGATGAAAGGACATAGGGCTATGAGTGTTGGTCATCCTAGTACACCTCAGGAAAATAGAAGTCATGGATCAAATAATAGAAGTTCTTGTCAAGATGGTAATGCTATCACTGCTTTGATTTCTCTATCATCACAACATACATATCATAGTGAGCTTCATGTTAAATGCCATCAAAATTTGAGCAATGTTGATCAAACATATTTTGTTCAAGGATTGTCTAAAATGAAAAGAAACAAAGGAGAATCACCACATGATTTTTTCTCAAGGTTTTTGGATGCCTTGTGGAAAGTCCCCATAAATTTCAGACCTAAGGATTCAATGTGCATTGATATGTTTTGTGAAATATATGAGTCTGGGCTGAGTACTTTTCCAAAGGGATTGAAGCCTCATAGTTTGGATCAAGTACTTGATTGGATAAAGATTATTGAGGGATCCTAACATACTTATGCACAAAATGCGGTGTCTCAAAATAAAGATAACAACTATCTTATTAAAGAAAATAAAAACATGATACACAAGAATGAAAGAGTGTATCAAAAAATGAAGATATGTGTTGTATGGATGAGGATGTTGACTGTAATTAGCTCATAATCAACACATGTGCAGATCCGTATATCAATGATGAAGATGAAGATACATGGTATGATGAGAAAATAGATATGCATGAAAATTATTCTTACAATATCTTGGATGATGAAGTAAAAGAGATGAAAGATGTCATTCCATGTCATTTTTTGGTTAGTGAAGATAATGCAATTTTTGCAGACATCTCATCACAAATCTATTGGATATTAATGATATGTGGTTGTCATTGATGTCAACACTATTGGCATTAATGTCTTTAAGGCTGTATATGTTGAGGATATTAAGAAAATTGTAATAAAATAAGTTGTAGGTTGTTGGTGGTGTAGTGAAGTTCATCATGGTGGCTAGCTCAGTATATTGATGATAAGAGGTTGTGGATTAAAGGGTTTTTTGACAAGTGATCTAGTCTATCCTCATGAAGTTTCAGAGGTTCGCATGAAGATTTGATTGAGTTATGAGTATTTGTGTTCTGACAGTTGTTCTGTTGCTTTAGTTGGTGTTCCTAAAAGAAGACAATGTGATTCTAGTAATTTGAATTGTTGCGGATGCTTCTGTGGTGATTCATGATGCTTGTGGATGTTTCTAGATCATGCTCTATCTATGTTGTTGGTCCACATTGATTGTTGTGTTCGCGATTGGTGATTTTCTCTTATGAGTTCATGTTTTTCATGATCATGGCCGATAGGGTGATTGTAGCATGTTGCGGATCTTCAAGGCATAGTTGTTTAAGGTGTTTTGTGTTTGAGACATGTTTTTTTGGGTCCTTACTATGTTTTGGCCAACATTGTTTGCTGCACATTGATAATTGTTTATTGATTTGGGTTGACAGTTTGTACATGTTTTATATTTTGTTGGGCCGACATGTAGTTGATGTTATCCTTAGTTGCGGATATATATGATCGATTGTTTATACCATTTGAAGGCATGGTGTGTGATGTATGTTGAGTGCTATGTGTGAATAATGTTCTAATATTTTGAAGGAAAAATTAAAGTGTGAAGAAGAGTGAGCATAAGAAGGTGTTTATTTGCTTAACTGGAACTATAATAAGGCATTAGAAGATGTTATTTTCTCATTTCAAAATCTTCTAGATGTAATCCAAATGTGACTGTAAGACAGTGAGTCTTCCTTTGGGAAGTAATCCTTTTTGTATTTGAGCAGTGAGCTCTAGGCAGTGTGCCTGAGTGCATGTGCATTCCCCATTTATAATTCTTTTATACTTTTAATAGGGTATAATCTTGTGGACTAACCTCCACCATGGTTTTTCCCCTAACAGGGTTTCCACGTAAAAAATATTGGTGTTATGTGTGTTTTTGATGTGGTGATTGTTTATGCTTTCATGCTTATATATCAGATCTGAGAATAAGTTTAATAAGTATAATTTATGTGACAACTGATTCACCCCCCCTCTCAGTTGTCTGCCCTTGTGTTGCCAAAAATTGGTATCAGAGTAGGTTCATCGGAAGAAGTTTAATAGCTTGAGATGATCTGGGATGGCGAAATATAAGAAGGATAGTCTAAGATTTGATGGAACTAATTATTCTCTGTGGAAGACGCGAATGGAGTGTCATATGAGATGCATTGGTGAACCTTACTGGACAATTACAAAGAATGGGTATATCATCCCACACAATGGTCCTTCTATTGTAGGTGAGATTAAGGAAGACGAGTACAATATCAAGGCTAAGGAAGCATTGCTGAGTGCTTTGATTAATTCCAAGATGAAAAATGTAATGGAGTTGAAGACTGCTTATGAGATCTGGGAAAAGTTAGAAACTTCGTATGAAGGTGATACCCATGTGGAGATTGCTAAGTTGCATATCCTGAAAGGGAAATATGAAATGTTGAGAGTGGGTGAAGATGGGAACATCACTTATTTTATATAGAGAGTGAATGAACTTGTGTGTAGTATCAAATGTGCTGGTGGAACATTGGAAGAATCATAGATTGTTGCTAAAGTGCTTAGATCCTTACCTGCTGCATATAAGCACAAAGCTACTGCTATTGAGGAGATCCAGACTGTGACAAATGTAACTAGATACATGTTGATTGGTAAGCTTATTTATTTTTAGTTAAGTGAGTTTGGTGAATCTCTTCCTAAGACATAATTTACATTCAAAGCTACTATCTCCAGAAAAGATAAGTAGAGATATGATATGGGAGAAAGTTCTTCTAGAAAAATGTCTAAGTATGAGTAGGAAATGAGAGAGATTGAAGAAGAAGAGAGAAAAATAGATGAGCTTGAAGCACTTATTTCAAGAGGGTAGCCAGAGGAGAAGGTAAGTATAAAGGGAAATTTCCTCTTAAATGTTTTTCTTGCAATAAGATAGGTCATTTTGCCTCAAGGTGTCCAGAAAGAGTTCCTAAGCCAAGACATAACAAGCCCAAATTCCAAAGAAAGTGTTATTATGCTGTTGATGAAGGTGTGACAAATGATGAATCTAATAAAGGGAATTTAAGTGAGGATGAATTGGTATTTATTAATATCAAGTAAAATGATCCAATACCTACTGAATCTACTAGTTGCATAAATGCAGAGAAATCTCTAGCTACCAGAGTTGAAGAAAAAGATGAATGGGTGATTGAAAGTGGATGCTCTCATCACATGACAGGTGATAAAAGTAAATTTGTGAGCTTGGAAAAGTATGATGGTGGTGTTGTAATATTTGGTGATGAAAAATTTGGTGTAATCTGTGACAGGGGATCCATTTCTCTTGATGGTACACATAATATTGGCGATGTTCTACATGTGGAAGGTTTGAAGCATAATCTTTGAAATGTTGGATAGATGGTTGAAAAGGGATACAATATTCAATTCAAGAATGGAAAGTGTAGAATATTGGGGAGTTTTAGAAATGTGATTGCATCTGGTACAAAAATAAAAGGTAATATCTTTCACCTAAGTGCTACTAGTAAAAGTTGTTTGATTGCTCAAGTTGATGAAAGTTGGTTGTGGTATAGGAGAATGTGTCATGTAAACTTTGATAATATTATCAAGATAAGCTCTACTCAGACAGTGAGAGATCTTCCTA
This sequence comes from Sequoia sempervirens, assembly GCA_007258455.2. NCBI lineage: Eukaryota > Viridiplantae > Streptophyta > Pinopsida > Cupressales > Cupressaceae > Sequoia > Sequoia sempervirens. Next base: position 103,831,527 of record VDFB02271358.1, read on the forward strand.
AGTTGATAAAAACTACTAATACTATTTGCAAGGAATGCTAGTTAGGGCAGCAAACTAGAGTTTCATTTCAGAGCAAACAACATTGTTCAAATGAAGTGTTGGAGCTTGTGCATACTGACTTGTGTGGTCCTTCTAGATTCAAAAGTTTACAAGGAGACAAGTATTTCATGTTACTTATTGATGATTATTCTAGATTGATGTGGGTTACTTTCTTAAGGGAAAAATATGAAGCTCTAGAGAAATTCAAGATTTTTAAGGCTATGGTTGAGACAAAGATAGGTCTGAAGATTAAATGTCTGAGATTAGATAGAGGTGGTGAATTCACTTTTGATGAGTTTAATTCTTTTTGTGAATAGCATGGGCTAAAGAGACAATTATCTGCCCCGTAGACCCCTTAGCAAAAAAGAGTTGTGGAAAGGAAGAACACGACAATTAAAGAAGCTGCTAGGACCATGATGCTGGAAGGAAATGTTCCACATATCTACTGGAGAAGTTGTGAGTACTGTTGTTTACACTCTCAACCGGGTACATGTCAAAGGTGATATTGGTAAGACTCCCTATGCACTATGGTTTGGTAATAAACCTACTATTAGATACTTCAAAATATTTGGGAGTAAATGTTATATCAAAAGAGGTGAAGATATAGGAAGGTTTGATGCTAGAAGTGATGAAGGAATCTTTCTTGGTTATTCTACTAAAAGTAAAGCCTACCGGTGCTATAATAAGAGATTGAGGAAAGTAATTGAAAGTGCTAATGTCAAGGTTGATGAAGACACAATTAGACCATCCAGAACCTGTGGATATGATTTAGACGATTAGAATGATAGTTCAGATAAAGGAAAGAAAGTTTAGACTCCAAATCAAGTTCATATCATTTCGGTGAATCAAGAAAATCAAGAGGAAGGAACTAGTGAAAGTGCAAAAGTGAGATCACAAGAGCCTAAAGTTCAAGAACACCCTAAGACTCCAAGGTATGTAAGACTAAATCATTCAAAAGATCAGATTATTGGTGATAAGAACAAAGGTGTTAAAACTAGGAGAAGAATTGCAGAAAAATATTGTTTGATCTCAAAGATTGAGCCTAATAGTGTCAATGAAGCATGCAAAGATGTACATTGGGTGGAAGCAATGAAAGAAGAATTAATGTAAATTGAGAAGAATGATACATGGATTCTTGTTCCTATACCTAAGGACAAAAATGTCATTGGAACTAAATGGGTCTTTCAGAACAAACTGAATGAGCAAGGTGAAGTTGTTAGAAATAAAGCAAGACTTATGTGTAAAGGATATTCTCAGATGGAAGGAATTGAATTTGAAAAAAATTTGCTCCTGTTGCTAGGATTGAAGTTGTGAGACTATTTCTTGCTTATGTTGCTTACAAAAACTTCAAGGTTTATCAGATGGATGTTAAGTCAACATTTCTAAATGGTGAATTAGAAGAAGTTTATATTGAGCAACCTGATGGATTTCAATTGAATGATCAGGGAGATATGGTTTTCCAGTTGAAGAAAGCATTGTGTGGACTTAAGCAAGCCCCAAGAGCATGGTATGCTAGATTGGACAAGTATTTGTTGAAGTTTAGATTTAATAAAGGTACTGCTGATAGTAATTTGTATTTCAAGATTGATCATGATAAATATTTGATTGTTGAAATATTTGTTGATGATATCATTTTTAGAGGAGATGATAGTTTGTGCATGAAGTTTGCTGATGAGATGAAAAGTGAGTTTGAGATGTCTATGATTGGAGAAATGAAATTCGTTTTGGGATTGAAAATTACTTAGCTAGATAGAGGATATTTATATCTTAGTCCAAGTATGTGAAAGAATTGCTAAAGAAGTTTGGTATGGAAGATTCAAAGCTAGTTGGTACACCTATGATGACTGGATGTAAGTTAACACAAGATGATGATTCTCCTAAAACAAATCATACTAGATACAAATCCATGATTGGTGGATTGCTCTATTTGAATCAAACTAGACCTGATATCATGAATGTCGTATGAATTGTTGCAAGATTTCAGGTTGATCCTAAGGAATCTCATGTGATAGCTGTGAAGAGGATTTTCAAGTACTTGAAGGGGACAGTTGATTTTAGCATATGGTATCCTAAAGAAGATGACCTTTGAGTGCTTTTACTGATGCTGATTGGGAAGGAGATATGAATGAAAGAAAGAGTACTAGTGGTGGTGCATTTTTCTTGGGAAAGAAGCTGATTTCATGGTTAAGTAAGAAGCAAAATGCCATTGCTTTATCTACTACAGAGGCAGAATACATTGCTGTTGCTAATAATTGTACTCAAGTATTGTGGATGAAGCAAATGTTGAAAGATATCAGAGTTGTGTATGATGAACCTATTGCTATATTCTATGATAATTCAAGTGCAATTAGCATTTCTAAGAATTCGGTGTTGCATTCAAAAACAAATTGAGAGAGAAGGTGAGTGAAAAGGAAGTCAGATTGGAGTATGTGTCCAATAAGGAACATATTAAAGATATCTTTACCAAGCCGTTGCCTAAGGATACTTTTGAGTATCTTAGAGGGAAGCTAGGGGTGATTACCCCTCCAATCATAATTAAGATGCATTGACTTGAATCAGTCCGTGCATTTCATAGTCATATCTTGTAGTCCAGATTGATGTTGTGGTGGTTGCTACTCAGGGGGAGTAGTCAAATGTTCAGATATGTGGTTTAGAATTTGTGTGGAGAATGTGTATGTTTGTCATTGATGTCAAAGGGGGAGAATATTCATGTGAAAAACTATGAAAGAGTTAAGGAGAAAAGATTCAAAATCTAAGGGGGAGAAAGTGCTAAGAGAAAGTTGTGTTGATGGTGTTTTTCACATCATGTGTTGCCATCAATGACAAAGGGGGAGATTGTTGGATATTGCTCATATGTGGTTGTCATTGATGTCAACACTATTGGAATTAATGTCTTTAAGGTTGCATATGTCGAGGATATTGAGAAAATTGTAATAAAATAAGTTGCAAGTTGTTAGTGGTGTAGTGAAGTTCAACATGGTGGCTACCTCAATGTATATATGATAAGAGGTTGTGGATTAAAGGGTTTGTTGAAAAGTATATCTAGTCTATCCACATAAAGTTTCAGAGGTTTGCATAAAGATTTGATTTAGTTATGAGTATCTATGTTCTAATAGTTGTTATGTTGCTTTAGTTGGTGTTCCTGAAAGAAGACAATGTGATTCCAGTAATTTGAATGGTTGCATATGCTTTTGTGGTGATTCATGATGCTTGTGGATGTTTCTAGATCATTCTCTATTTGTGTTGTTGGTTCGTATTGATCGTTGTGTTCGTGATTGGTGATTTTCTTTTATGAGTTCATATTCTTCACGATCATGGCCGACAAGGTGATTGTAGCGTGTTGTGGATCTTCGACGCACAATTGTTTAAGGTGTTTCATGTTTGAGACATGTTATTTTGGGTCTTTACTATGTTTTGGTCGACATTGTTTGGTGCACACTGATAATTGTTTATTGATTTGGGTCGACAGTTTGTACACGTTTTATATTTTGTTGAGCCGACATGTAGTTGATGTTATCCTTAGTTGTGGATATATATGATAGATTGTTTATACCATTTGAAGGAATGGTGTGTGATGTATTCTGAGCACTGTCTGTGAATAATGTTCTAATCTTTTGAAGGAAAAAGTAAATTGTGAAGAAGAGTGAGCAGAAGAAAGTGTTTATGTGCTTAACTAGAACTGTAATTAGGCATTAGAAGATGTTATTTTCTTAGTTCAAAATCTTCTGGATGTAATCCGAATGTGACAGTAAGATAGTGAGTCTTACTTTGGGAAGAAATCCCTTTTGTATTTGAACAATGAGCTCCAGGCAGTGTGCCTGAATGCATGTGCATTCACCATTTATAATTTTGTTGATGTGTTTTTATGCACTTCTCAACACAGGTAATGCATAGGTGCACTACCTCTCTTGAAAGACAATCTTCCACAATCAGATTGCAGAACACTATCCCAAGGTCTCTAATGTCAGGTCTTGACAGTGCTTGGAATATCTCATTTGTTTGATGTGATTTGCTGGAATCACAAGGTGGTCTTATAGATGGGTTACAAAGCATGGGAAGTTGGATCTTGAAATGGAGTTCCTAAGATGGGAAGTTGCTGTGCTTTTGCTGTAGGTTCAGACAACAATCTAGAACTCTATTTTATTGTTAGATTTGGCTTTACAATGTGCAATGAACCTTAGCATAGGTCACTCATTAAATAAAATGAAAAGGGGCAGGGAAAAGAGGAGGTTCCTGGATCTGCAACTAATTGTGAATAGTGATAATGGAGTTCCTGCAATGGATAGCTTCCTGGAAACAACATTCCACTTAACCAGAAATTTCACAGTCTCATGGAATTTGTGCTATCTTCTAAGGTCTGCAAATGTTTCATCCTTCATTCACCATATGCATGCATGAACAAAGATGAAAGTTTGGAGCAGCTTTGAATTTAGGTCCAGACTAACTTTACACAGCTATCTACCATCAGCAAAAAGAAAAAAGTATGGACTAAGAAGGCATCTACACTGCAGGGATTTCACAACCACAAAACAACATTCCTAAAATCTATCAAGGAAAGAACACAAATAACTAGAACAACAATGAAAATATAAGTTAAGCTTGTAACAATGAAGGTTGAATCAAGCAACATGTGAGAAACTCAGAAAATGCACCAAGTCAATGTATTTTCATTATAAATTTCTGCAGCATGTCTTTACAACAACTCAACTCCCCTTGAAAATGAGAGGAGACCCCTATTTATAGTGCTCCAAAAGTCAAATGAATGGACAAGATTAATTCTCATTGTGTGGCCAAGATTCATTACAAAATAGGGTTTCACCAACCCTCAATATATTGCAATTTAAAATTACATTTTGTCCCTTTTCCCTGTTTTGTCCTCTAGTGATGGCACTGTAGCACTTTGTCTTTTAGCTAATTTTTATTTTACTGTAGCTACTCTTTAGGGAGCTCTTCATCCTTGACAGGGCTATCTTCTTTCCTTCTTGATGCTATGTATTCCATGAACTTCAGGATGACTGGCTAGAGTTTGTCTACCTCAATGATTTCATACCGTAGTACTTGGTAGCCCCACTCCTTTGCATTGTCCTCCAACCTCTTCCAGTCCTCATCATATTTTACACCTTGGTCCCTAAATAGCTCTAACTAATCAAAGGCACGGGCAGCAAAACTCATAAATTCCATCGTGATTTCATTAGATATCCCGTACTCCATCTTCTTTTGGAAGTAAGGCCTCACCTTTTCTGGATCCATTTGTACTGCAGGCATATCATATTCTGTCATTAGCTTGAGATAACGAGCGCATTCTGCCCTGATTTCCTTTATCCATTCTATATTCAAATCCACTTTGCTCATTATTTGCTCCAATCTTTCCTTTCTATTGCCAAAGTCCCGCTGCCATACATCCATCAGCCAGTGATCGTCCTTCTTAAACGCAAGCTCCTTTTCCCACGTGGCTTCTGGAAATTGAAGGATAGCCTTGATCTTTGGGAAGGTGGAGTCGTATACTACAGGGAAGTCAGTTCATAGCTTCTTTGTGCCCTTCAAAGATTGATGCAGGTCCAAGAACTTGTTGGCTGTCCGAATAGCCCGGCCAATTCCCATGTTTCCAACGTATAAGACTTGTTGGAACCAGTCTTTTGTAGTCTTCTCTAAGTTCTTTCTTTTTTCCATCTTATCGATTTGGTCTTTGGACAGCAGTTGGGGCGCGGTTGTGGACATGGTAGGTAGGTCATCAATCGATGACCACTGTTGGATGTAATCTGTTAAAGTAGCCACCTGTGCTTTGAGCTCATCTTTTGAAATCTTGTCCTGCCTTATCAAATATACCACCGTGGCCACTGACTCCTCAAGATGCCCTACCTTCTATTCTCTGGTGGTGGTCCCTAGATCCATGGTGGAGATGCTGTAAGTTATCCCTTCCTTACATACCATAGGAATGGTTACTTGCACAGCTCGAGACCTAGAAGCATCCATCATTACCTTGGATCGGATCTTAAGATTCTTTTCCTTCTTTGTTGTGATTTGAGCTCGGGCTAAGATAGCCTCTAGTCTCCCTCTCGGGTCCTTTAGTACAAGAGTTTTCTTTTCGAGCTGCTTTTCCAACCATTCTAGTACTGCAGATTTTCCCTTAGATGAATCATGGCCACCCTCACCCCTCTCGGTCAAGGCCAAGGTTTCCGTTCTCTTATCTTCTGGGGACTTTTCTTTCTCCTTAGCAGCATCTCCTTCTTCTTCATCAGAGTCTTGGATGAACACAATGTGCTTAATAGGAGGCTTGGCCAACGATTGCTATAAGGGGATTTCTTTCTTTTCCACTTCCTCCCCTTCCTTTCCTTTAACTTGTCCAACCTCGTGCGCATGTTCTTTGAATTGCTTGATCTCGAGGCCCTTGACAGCTTGGGCTTCTCCCTCAGTTTTGTCTTCTTGCTGTTGTTCTTCTTCTTCAAGGAGCAACCTTTCTACCTCTGATTCGGTGCCCTTTGGCTACCGGGCCAGTTCTTCTTCAAGATCATTGTCAAAGACTTGCGCAATTACCTTGCTACCAGTGTTATCTTTCTTGTCCCCGCTCTCCGACGAACCAGTTCCCTCCTCTCCGTAGGCAACCCTGTCAATAGTGCGATATTCATACTCCAGGTGCTCATGATATTCATTGACCTCCTCTTCAAAGGGCTTTGAGGCCTCTTGTTCTCGCTCTTCCCACTCCTTAGAAATTAGCATGGTAGCTTCCATGGCCGGCGGCCCTGTCAGAGGCTATGAAGGTTGGGTAGCGGTGAGGACCTGAGCCAAGGTTGCTTGAAGCGCAGGATCCATGAGGATCTAGGAGAGCTTGGAAGGGATATTCTGCATATGCTTCGAGAAGGCCTCAGGGAAGGTAGGAGCAGGCATAGGTGCCATCATTGTAGGAAATGAGAGTGATGTAGTGGGTGACATGGCAACAGAGGAAGGAGGCGTTGTCATGGCGGAAGAATAGTCAATTACAATCACAAGCTTGGTCGGGGGCGAAGGGGGAAGATGGACAGAGATGTCCACTGCCGATGGGAAAGAGACGACCATATCCAGGGAGGTAGATGGTGTGACAGTCGGGGCAGGAAGAGCCAAAAAAGGCTTGATTTGATCAGTACCTTCTACTTCTTCTTCTTGCGTCAAGAGTTGTTCCGTCGTATCCCCTGTTTGCTTAAGTCTCTTGGAGGGTGAGCCCCTTGAATCCTTCCTTGTATATTCCTTGGGGTCAAGAGACTATTCTATTTCTATCTCCTTTCTATTCTTGGATCTGGTGACCAGAGGGGACTTGGATGTCCTGCCGGTTTAAGTGGTGGCAGTGGCATCCTCTGTGGCACCCGACTCACTTTTGAGCCCTTCACAAGTCAAAATCACTTCCCGCTGTTTCAATTGGGCTATCCGTCCATGAACCCACTCCTTGGTACGAGCCAAGATTTTGGCTTGGTTATGATATCGAGGTCATCGACCTCCTGCTCATCCTAGTCTATTGTTGGTAGCGGCAAGTTGGCAACTGCGGGGTACCTCAGGTCCATTATGGTGCTATCGTCTTCCTCGACTTGGTTCAGAATAGGAAATGGTTGCACATTCCTTATAAAATGCATAGTCATCCGCATATAGTGCCTTTCACGTACCTCTTGATAATCTTGACAATCCCCCCAAAAGTCTTCAATGTGGTGGAGATGAGCGAACCCCGGTCCCAATGCCTTCCTTACGTGTCCATATGGGTCCATTTGTGGGCGAGCAGTATGCAGGTGAAAATGGTAATCCTTCAGTTCCTTCTTAGAGTTACCAACACACTGGAAAGTTTGTAGTTTATACATGCCCTGGCCAAGAGTCACGGGATAAGAAATCCCTATTATGTGTTTGCTACTGAAGATCGCCTGTATGTGTTGGAGCTGCCGAGAAAGCTCCAGTAAGATGATTCGGTCGTTGGGGTATCAAGGCAACCTGTTTGGACTTTTGGTGAAGCCTTGGGCACAGGTGTATGTGAACTTCGGGTACTGAATGAAGAGGAAGGCATATTGCTTCAAAAATGCCTGGGCACTATGAGAAACCGTCCTTTCAAAATCCCCGGCAATCATTCTGACAATATTGCCGATGAAGGCGTCATTCACTCTGCAATACTCCCTCTTGAAGTTTCTGTACTAGAGCTAGGGGTATCTGTCATAGACCTTGAGTTTCCAACCCTGCTCCTGATTGAGTGCCACAAATAACTCGTTGTATTGTCTCCGGTCCGCCAAGGAGTACACGAGGTATGAAGTCATATAGAATTTGGAGCTTTTCTTCACGTTGAGGAACTGCTCATGAAAGCAGTTGCTAATTATACCTCTCCAATCGAATGAGGTCTTTGTTGTAACATCATCATTCCCCCAAAGGATCTACTCAATGAAGTACACCATCCATTCCTGAAAGAAGGCGGCCATAGGGAGGCCCATCACCCTGCTTAGCATCATGACCAAGTCGTGGTAATCTTCGTGGAAGTCACTACGGAAGAGTTCGTGAGGAACCTTCGCAACACTGCCCAGCTTTTCTTTAAGCCAATGCTAATTTATTGTCCTTTTACAGCCCGCCTGATTATCATCCCATGTTTCTTGACATTCTTCAATGGTGGGCATTTCAATTTTTTGAAAAGTAGGGATATGGAAGGTTTCTATGATTCCTTCAGCCGACATCAAGAACGTTACCATCCCTGTCGACAATTGTCCTTGTATCTAATTGATATGCATACCGACAGGCCATGATGAGCTGCAGGGCTACAAGAGATGGAGGAAAGCCCGCAGCTTTTGCAATTCCACTCTGTCTTATCAGTCTTGTATTCTTGGTTGTTGGGTTGACCCTTACCCTTCGTGTAAACTCGTCAATATCGACATAGCCTATGTTGGTGTTAGTGATCTCCTTCCAGTCTGTGGTAACTTTTGAATGCAAGGGTTCACCCTAGAACTGGTATTTCATTTGGTCTTTATCCTCTTTTCCTCGAGGAGCCATGCCTGACTTCTTTCCTTTGTCCTTTTCCACGATTGCTTCTGAAGGTCCCACACCCGATTCCATATTTCCTGCAAGCAAAGGCGCGGTCAATACAATTAATCATAGAAGTGTTCATGTTAGTCAAGATCCCATGCATAAAATTAATTTTAAACAATTTATATAACTTGATACATTTCTCTCAATGTCGTTGATCTTTCAATTGAGGTCTTTTGGACAATCCAGACCTAGAGGGCCGGACTTCTCTGGCAGGAATGCTGTTTTGAAAAGGCAAATGGGGCGGGGGGCCCCGAGAGATCTTTCTTGATCGAGTTCAACAATTTAAAAGGTTCACAATGAAGAGGGCCATAATTAAGCACGTGGGTAAAGATTAGATTTCTCATTTCAGCTCATTTGGGTCAATTAAGGAGTACCCGGGGGTCGAAGGCCGGAGAGCTGTTTGGAGATGGCAGTTTGGAACAATAGATCGAAAACAGAATTCTAGAGATGGAACTCCGGGGTCTGGGGTTCAGTGGGTTGCAAGGCAATCAGGAGATTGGAGATTTCTGCTTGAGCGCTCGGGTCTGAGGTACCAGGACGCCGTCCATCCTTTGCAGTTCGGAATAGCTATCGCCAGGTGGAAATTTAGAGGGGGTAGCCCGGCGGGCAGGGCCCGGTGTGAGGGTCAACAAGAGGTCAATGATCGGGGTGAAGTCATGGAAAATGCTTCGATGTGTCGCTGACCGCCAAGAGCAAGACCAGACCCCGTGAGCATCCGCTGTTTGATTTCATTTTGAGATCCATGACAGTCAGGAGGGCGGAGCTTGGGGCCTGTAGGGTTGGGAAAGATTTTCCCTTTTGGAACGGTGGATGAGGGAAGGACTCCCGGATGGTGGAGCTTGGAACAGATAAGGGCGTTTGTCATTCAAGTTGGATCCCAACTGCGAATGGGGAACCGGGGCCCGGAGGTCGGAAAGACACTGGGTATTTGCCAAGAGAAGAGTGATGTCGCTGTGAGGTCTTGGTGAATATAGAGAGTCCCACCAACAATGGGAGCCCCATTGGTGTAACTTCTTGCCGGCGTTATGAAGTCACCCCGACAGGGGATCCAGGCTCGCAAAGAGCAAAATTTCGCTAGGAAGTCCTGGCGACCGTTAGGAGTCTCACCGAAAGCGAAGGCATTGGAAAGACGAAAGGAGCTCTAGGTAAGGTCTCAGCGACACATGAATGTCTCCTAGACAGAATCATCTCTCGACAAGAGCAGGATATGCTCGGCGAAAGGTCTTGTCGAACGGGGAGGTCTCAGCGACAGAAAGCAAACTCGGCAAGATGAAAGAAACCCGTCATGGGCTTCGCTGACAAGGACTTGTCTCACCGACAGAGAACAAGGGGCGAAAACTTGGATGCGGAATCCCAGAAACTCAGGTCCGAGAGAGCTAAAGGTTGTTTCAACATTTCTGGTTTCCGCTAAGTCCCAACCGGCTAAGGGAGCCTCCAGGCCCGAGGGGCACGAATGCCCCTGTGAAGAATGACCGCGTGGAGATAAAGTTCTGAATCAATCATAAGGTTGCTACATTGGTTTTCTCAATTTTCAAGGACATGGGTTTTGTTCATCGTGCCATATTTCATCATCCACATGTCCTTTGGTTGTTATTGTTCATTTTAAACCTTATAAAACCATGAAAACAATGTTTGGGAGGGTGAACAAAAAACCTACCTCGAACACTCAATGAGGGGAGGTGTGGGATCCACTAGCAGTCAGCAAGCGAAGGCAACGGGTGTGAGCATGAAGGTCTCAAAGACGGTGGGTTCCTCTCTAGTAAGCTTTGATCTCTCACTATGATACTATCAAGTGAGAATGACAAATTTGAGTGGGTCTTTTATACCCCCCACCACCATTAATGGCCTCATTGAATGCAGGTATGGTGAAACAAAGGTTGGTAGATTTAAATTTACTGATGGTGGTGGGAGACCCGGGGTCCGGAGGTCGGGAGGATGTAGGGTAGCAGATGCTTGGAAATTTCAGCCCGAAGGTCGCCGGTGGCAAAGAGGAGTTTGGGGCCCGAAGGGTAGAGTTTCGCCAGAAGTCCGTCGTGAGGAATGACAAAACCATCAAGGAATTCCGAACTTGGAAGTCTGGAAGTTTGGGCCTGGAATGCCCAAAGGCAGTCACAATCTCCTTGCAAACATTTCAGACGGCGAACATAGAGTCGGGACCTGGGGTCCGGGAGGACGGGAACCATCCGCCGTCAAGGATGGTGGGCTCAATAGGGAAACCCGGCCAGGGAAACCTGAGGGGGCGGGCCCAACCGGGTCTAGGGCCGCTGGCAGAAGCAAACTACCACAGAGGCCCCGAAAAGCACCAAAACTCAACAAAACAAGCCAAGGGGAAGCACGGTCAACTTATGATGAAACTTTGAAGGCTTATTGACCATCAGGGGCACAAAAATGGGGCACACAAAATAAGGTAGTGACAAAAATGACCAGGCAAGGGAAAGAAAAAAGGGTCCCCGTTCCGAACGGGGCGTGTGTGCTAAGGGCACAACAAATGGCAACTGCGCTGGGAAACGCTCCTGAGCATTCTATGGATAAATATTCGTTTAGGACCCAGAATCTCCGGTTTCGCAGACCAAGAGTGGCTCCCAAAGGTGAATCTGGGAGAACAAGATCCTTAATTGGATCAGTTTATAGGACATCTCAGAAGTGTGTGCAATGAATTCATTCTTTTCCTTGGGATGGTAACCAAGGGCTGCTAATCCAATCGAGCAAGTTACATAACTCGTCTAGCACCAAAAGTAACTTGGACATTACTCTGCCCAGGGCCCATCCAGCCCCAACGTTGTCACCGCATTCCCAATATTGCTGCTCTATCTATAGCTAGAGTTACAACACCCATATAGCATTTTTACCATTTTGATATTTCCTTCAATGTTCACTTTTGAGATCCTTTACAATGGGTTTGGGACCACATGGAGCACTTAAGATTTTTCATTCACTAGGGCATCATAGCAACCATGGTACTATCCTTTAGAAATGATTATTAAGTGTTTTGTGCGAGATTCAAGATGTGTGTAAAGAGATCCAACCAAGGGTCGAGTTCTAGACAGAGTTGAAGCAAGAAAATCATTCATGGGTAGCCTTCGGAGAATGAGGGTCGATAGTGAATGTTTAGCTGAAGAACACCAAAGATGGACAATGAAGTGAATCACTTGTCAAGCGAGCATGACCACCGCTAAGGGGCGGGGAACATCTTTTCAAAATAGAACTGCCGAGAGGGAGAAAACAAAAGAGCAAGGCAAGACAAAAAAGACGCAAGCAAACCAGAAAGAGAAATATATTATAACTTATATACAAATGTTTACAAAGAAGAGCTCGAACGAGCTCAAGCCTGGAAGTAATGCTTCAGGTGCTGCCCGTTGACCGGCAACAGGATGTTCTCACCAGTTAAGGTCTTTAAGTGGAAGGCATTGTCTCGCAAAATCTCAGCTATTTGAAAGGGGCCAAGCCAAAGCTTGTCGAATTTTTTGTGTCCCCCTTTCTTTTCATAAGCCTTGTCCCAATACAGGACCAAATCTACAATTCTAAAGGCTTTGATCTTGGTTCGGGGGTCGAACCATCTCTTAACCACTCCCTGATGTTTGGAAAAAATTTCTATTGCACAGTCTCAGACTTCCTTCAAATGCAAGAGCTCGGCTAACCGAGCCTCTCTACGATCCCCCCCTCATAAAAGTCGTTAATAAACTACAAAGTGGGAATCTTCAGATGGATAGGAAATATGGGCTCTAAGCCATAAATAAGGTGGAATGGGGAATTGCCAAGGGTAGTCTTGTGGTGAGTGCGGTCTGCCCAAAGGGCGAAGTGGAGCTGGGTATGCCAGTCCTTGGGATTCCTATCTAGCCATTTCTTGATCATGGTAATCAGGTTCTTATTGGTGGACTCAGCGAGGCCATTGCTTTGGGGGTAGTAATTGGATGAGAATTTAAAGGCGATCCTGTAGTTGAACGCCCAACTAGCAAACTTCAACAATGCAAAAGTAGGTCCATTGTCACACACCAAAGCATAAGGATAACCAAAGCGATTCAAAATAAAACTTTCTAAAAAATTAGTAACTACTTCTGTTGTGCATTGCTTGCATATGATTGCTTCTGTCCATCTAGTGTAGTAATCAATTGCGGTAAGGATGTACTTGTGTCCCGCGGATGATGGAGGGCTTACCGGACCGATGAAATTGAGACCCCATTGCGCGAATGGCCTTACCTCTAGCACAGGTTGCAGTGGGACAACAACATTCTTTTCCTCGGTGGCGACTGTCTGACATGTGTGACATGAGTAGACATGACAGTGAGCATCCTTGAAGACAGTTGGCCAATAATATCCCACTCTTAATATCTGATGTGCCGTGGAAGAACCAGATCCATGGCTGGTGTCGAATTTATCATGAAACTCTTTCAAGACTCAATCTGCTTCTACCTTGCCCAGACATCTTAAGTTGATGCCTTCATGATTTTTCTTGTAGAGAATGGACCCTTGTAGCATGTAGCAATTGCTTTTCAATCTAAGAGCACGCTTTTGGAATCCCTGCAAGTGTGGGGGGCACTTATGGTTCAGCAAATAATAAACAACATTCTCGTACCATTCTCCTGGGGAAACATCCTCAAGTTGGTACTGTTCCACAGTGAGTTTAGGTCCAGCCTTTGCTACTGATTCAAAAATCGTGCGGGCAAGAGCTTGTCCTCTCACTAGCTTCATAGGTTGGATCTTCATGTCATATTCTTGGAGCAGGGTGACCCATTTAGCTCTTCGTTCTCCCAATTCATTTTGCATGAGCAACATTTTCATTGCTGGGTCGGGGACAATGGTAAACACCTTATTGCAGAGAATATAATGTCGAAACTTCTTTACCCCTCAGATGAGAGCATATGCCTACTTTTCTACATTGTGATATTGTAATTCAGCGTCCTTTAGGGGAGCACTCATGAAGGTGACCAGATGTTCATTTCCCTCATCGTCCTTCTGAGTCAGGATGCTAGCACAAGAATGTTCTGAAGCAAATGAGTAGATATAGAAAGGCTTCAGATAATCTGGGCTGACTAACACAGGTGCCTCAACAATAGCCCGTTTAATTTATTTGAAAGATTGTTTGGCATCGGGAATCCACTCAACTTTGGCATCTTGTTTCAACATAGCATTGACAGGTTTAACAATCTCTGCGAAACCCATGATGAATTTCCTGACGAAGTTGATCTTTCCAAAGAAGGATTTTAATTCCTTCTTGCTACCTGGGGGTGGGATTTTGAGTAAGGACTTTCAGGGTCTATAGAGATTCCCTGTTATGAAATGATGTGCCCGAGCAATCTACTTTCAGTCACATCAAAAATTCACTTCTTGGGGTTAAGGGAAACCCCGAACTCCCTGCACTTTTGAAATACCTTTCATAAATTGGAGACATAATCACCTCGCTTTCTAGAAAACACCGTTAAATCATCCATGTAGATGAGTATGCACTTGCCGATCAGATCCTTGAAGGCGATATCCATGGCGCGTTGGAAGGTGGCGCCTGCGTTGATGAGCCCAAAAGACATTCTCCTATAAGCAAACATCCCCCACTTGGTGGTGAATGTCGTTTTATAATGATCCTCATACTACACCATTACCTGGTTGTACCCGAAGTACCCATCAAGGAAAGACATCATCTGGGAGCCATTGACGATCTGCAACACCTCATCCAATGAAGGCACTGGATAGTTGTCTTTCTCCAAAGTTCGGTTCAAATTGCAGAAATCTACACACAATCTGATCTCCCCATTCTTTTTTCTGACCGGGACCAAGTTGGCCACCCATGTAGAATATCTAACCGGAAAAATAATCCTTGCCGAGAGTAACTTCTGCACTTCTTTGTAAACGACAGGTTCGAACAAGGCATTGATTGGACGTTGCCGTTGGCGAAAAGGTCTCACTTCTATCTTGAGAGGGATGGTGTGTGTGATGATGGAGGTATCATATATTTTTAAATCCTCGTAGTTCCATGCCACCATGTCGTGGTACTTCCACAACACATCAATAATTCCCTTCTTTTCTTCGAGCATGCATACTTTGCCAATAAAAATGTTCTTGACCTTCTCAGTTGTCCCGAGGTTGTGAGCATCGCACTGGCTGCTTATGGCTTCTTTCTTTGTTTGCTGGTTCTGGTCTCTGATCTGGTCCAAGTCAAATATACGTTCCAGCTGAACCATGCCCCTGGGAATCATGTTGGTTTTGAGATTAATAACCCCCTCTATATCCCACTCGGCTTCTCGCGGATCGGCTTCATCAATTATTTGGATTACGAAGACATCAAGACTCGTGATGAATTTGAGAATATGCTTGTCATCATTGAAGACCTAAAAATGAGTGACATTATTTGGGACCGATGGCGTAGATGTCAACTCAACTATAAATTTCTTAAGCCCAGACAAAGAGAGGGGTTGCAAAGTGCTAACTGCTTGGGCCAAGGCATCAGTTGTACGATTCTGAGCACGAGGGATCAATTGTATATTGAATGCATCTAAGCCTTCCAAGAGATCCCAAACCCTATGCCTTTAGTTGTCAAACCTTCTATCATAGCAGGAATACAATTTCCAAACTTGTTTAACTACGAGTTCCGAATCCCCAAAAACTTGCAGCATTTTGACATTTTTCTTCAAGGCCATGAGAAGGCCATGAACCAAGGCCTCATATTCTGCTACATTATTGGTGCAATAAAACTGCAATCTATGGGCAACAAGAAAGGTCTTACCCGTTGGGCTAATGAGTTCGAAACCTGCACCAACTCCTTGTTTTGACTTGGACCCATCAAATCAAAGCATCCAAAGTTTGGAAAGTTCTTTGATTTTGGGTTTGACTAAATTCTCGCCTCTCCTTGATTGGGCAGTTTCCTCCACAATCTTAGGGGAATCCTCCCACCTAGTGTGTTGAACAGAGGGTGGTTCCATCGGTACCTCCTTTGGTGTTTCTTTCTGGAAGGTAGCTAATTTCTTAACATGATCCACTACTGTTTGACATAAGCAATAGTCAAATTCGGAGTGGGCGACATTGTGAACCCTGCACCAATTTGGAAATAAGAGATCCTAGAAATTCATTCAGGCTCTTAGGCTGAGATGATCCCTTGCACACTTTTCTATAAACTCCTGGAAACTACTGAGTAGTCCCCAGTTGTCACTTTCATCGTGTTTGTCATCTGCTTCTACCAACATTTCTGAACTTGGAGGCATTTGAATACAATCGGTCGGAGGGCTTCATCACACTAAGAGAACTTCGGCGGCGCCTTCTTCCAAAGGCTCAACCTCATTTTGGTAGGCCAAGGGACAGTAATTGCCTAGATCTGTCTCCACAAAAAGCACTTCGCTGAGATTGTTGTATTCTATGATCATATATTTCATACGGGGTTCGCGGTCAATACGGATTTGGTTTGGCAGCCCCTTCCATGACAACCACATGTGAGAAAGGTCTGTGGCAGTATATCCATTCAGCGCCTTGGTGAATTCCCTTCCTAAGATGATTCCATATGCATCGGAAATGTCGGCCACTTGAATATCAATGACTTGTTGTATCCTTGGGTCTATAACAATTTGCATCAGAATTTGATTTATTTCCCCTACGATGTTGATCTTTGTTTTGTCTAGCTGAGTCACTTTTCTTCTTGAAGGCGTGGGAGTGATGCCAAGAGCCTTGCATACTGCCAAGGGCATGACGTTGGAAAATGCTCCTGAATCAAGCAAGCAGTTATGTAAGTTCTTCCCGAATATCCTAATGGTGGTAAGGAAAGGAGGAGTTTCCAACCTCCCATGGAAAATACCGATAGGCATATCCTTGTGAGCGACTTGACCCTCGTTCTTATCACCAATTTTATCCTTGGTCTGTCTAGATGGCCGGTCTTTAGAACCCTGCCTAGTGTTCTGATCTAGTTCCTTTCTCATTTGCCTACTGGCAGATTGATTTATAGGAACATCCTTCCTTTTCTTAGTATTCTCCCGTATTATCGGTTCTTGCCTTGGTTCTTCAAAGGTAACTTTCTTAGCTGATGTTTCTTGCGTTGCACTAGAGGATGGAGTCCCATTGAGGACCCTAAAGAAGGCGTGCCTTACGGCAAGGACTCTGAGTAGTTCAAAGGTAGACAAACTGATTTTTACCTTCTTGAACTCCTCTACCACGTATTCACTCATTTGCTCAATCTCCAAACTAAAGGCTTGACCTATAGAAAAACTAGGAGGTTAGACTTTCGTTTGACTAGACTGATTTTGGGATTGGCCTTGAGGCTGATTCTGCAACTGATTTTGAGGCCCGTTATTGTTAAGATATTGAATGGGTACATGGGGAAGTCCTGAGTTGTTGCTGGCATTAGGGTTAGGTGGGGTGGTGAAATTTTTTGGTGGAGTAGAGGTTGTAAAAGGTCCACCCACCTGTCTATTCCTAAGGAAGTAGGGAGTTGATCTTTGGTGGAACATGTGGACCTCATCCATGAATGGCTCTTCTTCGTCTATTGGACTATTATCTACTGAATGAAAAAGTTGAGCCAAAGTTTGTTCGTTACTTACCTCTTGCACTTCTTCACCCTCAATAGGAGTAGGCTCGACATTGGGCTCGTTGTGCTCACCTCACGGAAACAACGTTTGGTTAACCATGAGACATGAGGAATCATATGGCTCGGATGGGACGATGTCTCTACAGCCGGCGCTATCGACTACCTATTTTGTACCTCCACTTGGAATATCTCGGCAACTGTCTGGAATTCGGGGCAATCCAACTCGGAATGTCTGCTGGTTTTGTGAATTTGGCACTATCCAGACAAGGCTGCCTCGGCAAGGTACACTCCACTGGTTGTCTTTTCATTGCTTGTTGGTTGGTCGAAAGGCGTAGGGACACCTCTGTTATTGGGCCTTGTATTCCACGTACGATTCTGCCTCTGAGAAGGTCTCATTTTGGAACTCTAATTAACATTTGGTCCCTTATCATAATTCTGCCCAGAGGAAGTGCTTGTTTCTTGGTTATCCCTACTTTCCTAGTTAAGATTGGCCTGGAAGTTGTGTTGGGAGGCCTGCAACTGATTATTCTCATTTTTTAGGTGCATAATTTATGTGGATATTTTCTTTATCATCTCCGTCAGTTCCTCTAACTTGTCTTTCTCGGTCCCGTTCCTAGGTGGTGGTGTCAGATTTTGGAGAAAAGCGGGCAGGGATGTCAACTGATTCTAATAAGCTAGAGGAAATTCTGGCCCTGATAGGTACAATGGTGCCTAGGGCTACTGGGAATACACCTGCTGTTGCAGAGCAACCTGAGAATAGTTATACTTTGGTTGAGGCTACAAATAGGAAGGCGCGGGAGGTGCATAATTCAGTGGTTTCCCTGGATGTGGGACAATGGGCAACTAAGGTACTTGATTCATAAGAGGGGTCTGATGAGCGAATGCTTGATTAAGCCCCTGAATCTGCATCAGGTGAGCTACTGGCCCCAAAGAAGGCAGCGGGCCAGAGATATTCTGCCCCAAATCTACACTGGCCACAACAACCTCCTTATAGGCCACCACCAATGAGGCAGGTGGTGGTTGCATCCTTTTTACCAAAGCCGATGTGAGATTGTCCAATGCCGCATAGTAGACTGGGAGAGCTGCGACATCATTATGAAGGTATGGGTCCTGAAGCCTTATAAAGGCACGATGAAAGCGGTCATTGAAGGACCCAATAGGTTCGTTGACTTCCCTTCTGACAGACATAAACTGCTGGTAAAGTTCTGAAGGACTGATGGGAATCTTATATTTCTGCAAGAAGGAATTCTTCATTAGGTTCCATGAGGTAACGGATCCCCTTGGCAAATTGATGTACCAATAAAAGGCTTCTTCCCCCAATGAATGCGGAAAAAGGCGGCATGCAACATCCTCGTGATCGACTTGCATTTCGGTAATCGCTGTCTCGAATATTTTGATATGCTCTTCAGCTGTTCTCTGTGGGTCACGAGGGTAGAACTTCGAACAAAAGCCTTCCGTATTCTTGGGCATATCATGGTAAGCAGAAAAATGTATCGGCGAAGGGTTATGTGCCAACCAAGCCATGGCGGGAGGCGGAGGTAGTACTTGCTGTTGAAAAATAATGAGTTGGGGTTGTACCCGCAATAAAATAGAAGTCTGGGACTGCACTTGAGCTGCGGCTGATTGGACTGTGCCCTGGGCTGGAAGGGTCAGGAGAGAAGCAATCCCCTGGCTGCAGGAGATAAGAGGTGCAAATGGAATTTTGGATGGTCAGATGGAGGATGAAGGCCAACCGAGTGAAGGTGAGGGTGGAATGGCAGAAGAGGAAGAAGCAACACTACCTCCCTTAACTCATTTTTCCCTGGTAGGAGGCTGCAACTCTTCAAATTCTCCCTTATTTGGTGTTGACTGTAGAACTCTTTGAAATTTCTCCGGAGAGAACGATTCGATTCGATCCAGCTTCACTCTTAACCTTTAGCTTCGTATTCTTGACATGTCAGGCTCTCCTTCTAGCGCCAGTTTTGTTGATGTGTTTTTGTGCACTTCTCAACACAGGTAATGCATAGGTGCACTACCTCTCTTGAAAGACAATATTCCACAATCAGATTGCAGAACACTATCCCAAGGTCTCTAATGTCAGGTCTTGACAGTGCTTGGAATATCTCAGTTGTTTGATGTGATTTGCTGGAATCACAAGGCGGTCTTATGGATGGGTTACAAAGCATGGGAAGTTGGATCTTGAAATGGAGTTCCTAAGATGGGAAGTTGCTGTGCTTTTGCTGTAGGTTTAGACAACAATCTAGAACTCCATTTTATTGTTAGATTTGGATTTACAATGTGCAATGAACCTTAGCATAGGTCACTTAGTAAATAAAATGAAAAGGGGCAGGGAAAAGAGGAGGTTCCTGGATCTGCAACTAATTGTGAATAGTGATAATGGAGTTCCTAAAATGGATAGCTTCCAAGAAACAACATTCCACTTAACCAAAAATTTCACAGTCTCATGGAATTTGTGCTATCTTCTAAGGTCTGCAAATGTTTCGTCCTTCATTCACCATATGCATGCATGAACAAAGATGAAATTTTGGAGCAGCTTTGAATTTAGGTCCAGACTAACTTTTACACAGCTATCTACCATCAACAAACAACAAAAAGTATGGACTAAGAAGGCATCTACACTGTAGGGATTTCACAACCACAAAAAAACATTCCTAAAATCTATCAAAGCAAGAACACAACTAACTAGAACAGCAATGAAAATCTAAGTTAAGCTTGTAACAATGGAGGTTGAATCAAGCAACATGTGAGAAACTCAGAAAATGCACCAAGTCAATGTATTTTCATTATAAATTTCTGCAGCATGTCTTTACAACAACTCAACTCTCCTTGCAAATGAGAGGAGACCCCTATTTATAGTGCTCCAAAAGTCAAATGAATGGTCAAGATTAATTCTCATTGTGTGGCCAAGATTCATTACAAAATAGGGTTTCACCAACCCTCAATATATTGCAATTTAAAATTACATTTTGTCCCTTTTCCCTATTTTGTCCTCTAGTGATGGCACTGTAGCACTTTGTCTTTTCGCTGATTGTTGTTTTACTGTAGCTACTCTTTAGGGAGCTCTTCATCCTTGATAGGGCTATCTTCTTTCCTTCTCGATGCTATGTATTCCATGAACTTCAGGATGACTGGCTAGAGTTTGTCTACCTCAATGATTTCATACCGTAGTACTTGGTAGCCCCACTCCTTTGCATTGTCCTCCAACCTCTTCCAGTCCTCATCATATTTTACACCTTGGTCCCTGAATAGCTCTAACTAATCAAAGGCATGGGCAGCAAAACTCATAAATTCCATCGTGATTTCATTAGATATCCCGTACTCCATCTTCTTTTGGAAGTAAGGCCTCACCTTTTCTGGATCCATTTGTACTGCAGGCATATCATATTCTATCGTTAGCTTGAGATAACGAGCGCATTCTGCCTTGATTTCCTTTATCCATTCTATATCCGGATCCACTTTGCTCATTATTTGCTCCAACCTTTCCTTTCTATTGCCAAAGTCCCGCCGCCATACATCCATCAGCTAGTGATCGTCCTTCTTAAACGCAAGCTCCTTTTCCCACGTGGCTTCTGGAAATTGAAGGATAGCCTCGATCTTTGGGAAGGTGGAGTCGTATACTGTAGGGAAGTCAATGCATAGCCTCTTTGTGCCCTCCAAAGATTGTTGTAGGTCCAATAACTTGTTGGCTATCTGAACAGCCTGACCAATTCCCATGTTTCCAACGTATAAGACTTGTTGCAACCAGTCTTCCGTAGTCTTCTCTAAGTTCTTTCTTTTTTCCATCTTATCAATTTTCTCTTTGGACAATAGTTGGGGCGCGGTTGTGGATGTGGTAGGCAGGTCATCCATCCATGACCACTGCTGGATGTAATCTGTTAAAGCAGCCACCTGTGCTTTGAGCTCATCTTTTGAAATCTTGTCCTGTCTTATCAAATGTACCACCGTGGCCACTGACTCCTCAAGATGCCCTACCTTCTGTTCTCTGGTGGTGGTCCCTAGATCCATGGTGGAGATGCTGTAAGTTATCCCTTCTTGACCTACCACAGGCATGGCTACTTGCACAGCTCGAGACCCAAAAGCATCCATTGTTACCTTGGATCGGATCTTAAGATTCTTTTCCTTCTTTGTTGTGATTTGAGTTCGGGCTAAGATAGCCTCTAGTCTTGCTCTCGGGTCCTTTCGTACGAGAGTTTTCGTTTCGAGCTACTTTTCCAACCATTCTGGTATGGCATATTTTCCCTTAGATGAATCATGGCCACCCTCACCCCTCTCGGTCAAGGCCAAGGTTTCCGTTCTCTTATCTTCTAGGGACTTTTCTTTCTCCTTAGCAGCATCTCCTTCTTCATCGGAGTCTTGGATGAACATAATGCGCTTAATAGGAGGCTTGGCCAATGATTGCTATAAGGGGCTTTCTTTCTTTTCCTCTTCCTCCCCTTTCTTTCCTTTAACTTGTCCAACCTTGTGTGCATGTTCTTTGAATTGCTCAATCTCGAGGCCCTTGACAACTTGGGCTTCTCCCTCAGTTTTGTCCTCTTGCTGTTGTTTTTCTTTTTCAAGGAGTGGCCTTTCTACCTCTGATTCAGTGTCCTTTGGATGTCGGGACAGTTCTTCTTCAAGATCATTGTCAAAGGCTTGCACAATTGCCTTGCCACCAGTGCTATCTTCCTCGTCCCCACTCTCCGAGGAACTAGTTCCCTCCTCTTCATAGGAAACCCTGTCAATAGTACGATGTTCATACTCCGGGTGCTCGTGATATTCATCGACCTCCTCTTCAAAGGGCTTTGAGGCCTCTTGTTCTCGCTCTTCCCACTCCTTAGAAATTGGCATGGTGGCTTCCATGGCCGGAGGCCCTTTCGGAGGCTATGAAGGTTGGGCAGTGGCGAGGACCTGAGCCAAACCTGCCTGAAGCACAGGATCCATGAGGATCTGGAAGAGCTCCTAAGGGATATTCTGCATATGCTTCAAGAAGGCCTCAGGGAAGGCAGGAGCGGGTATAGGTGCTGTCATCGTAGGCAATGGTAGTGATGTAGTGGGTGACATGGCAATAGAGGAAGGAGGCATTGTCATGGCAGAAGAAGAGTCAATTACAATCATAGACTCGGTTGAGGGCGAAGCGGCAAGATGGACAGAGATGTCCACTACTGGTGGGGAAGCGACGACTATAGCCAGGGAGGTAGATGGTGCGACAGTCGGGGTAGGAAGAGCCAAAACAGGCTTGATTTGATCAGTACCTTCTACTTCTTCTTCTTGCGTTAAGAGCTGTTCCATCGTATCCCCTGTTTGCTTAAGTCTCTTGGAGGGTGAGCCCCCTGAATCCTTCCTTGTATAGACCTTTGGGTCAGGAGACTATTCTGTTTCTGTCTCCTTTCTCTTCTTAGATCTGGTGACCGGAGGAGACTTGGATGTCCCACCAGTTGAAGTGGTGGCATCGACATCCTCTGTGGCACCCGACTCACTTTTGAGCCCTTCATAAGTCAAAATCACTTCTCGTTGTTTCAATTGGGCTATCCGTCCATCAACCCACTCCTTAGTATGAGCCAAGATTGGCTTGGTTATGATATCGAGGTCATCGACCTCCTGCTCATCCCAGTCTATTGTTGGTAATGGAAAGTTGGCAATTCTGGGGTACCTAGGGTCCATTATGGTGCTATCTTCTTCCTCGACCTGGTCCGGAATAGGAAATGGTTGCACCTTCCTTATAAAATGTGCAGTCATCCACATATAGTGCCTTGCATGTACCTCTTTATCATCTTGACAACCCCCCCAAAAGTCTTCAATGTGGTGGAAATGAGCAAACCCCAGTCCCAATGCCTTCCTTACGTGTTCATATGGGTCCATCCATGGGCGAGCAGTATGCAGGTGAAAATGGTAATCCTTTAGTTCCTTCTTAGAGTTACCAACACACTGGGAAGTTTGTAGTTTATACATGCCCTGGCGAAGAGTCATGGGATAGGAAATCCCTGGTATGTGTTTGCTACTGAAGATCGCCTGTATGTGTTGGAGATATCGAGAAAGCTCTAGTAAGATGATTCGGTCGATGGGGTATCGAGGCAACCCGTTTGGCCTTTTGGTGAAGCCCTAGGCACAGATGTATGTGAACTTCGGGTACTGAATGAAGAGGAAGGCATATTGCTTCAAAAATGCTCGAGCACTATGAGAAACCCTCCTTTCAAAATCCCTAGCAATCATTTTGACAATATGGCCGATGAAGGCATCATTCACTCTGCAATACTCCCTCTAGAAGTTTCTATACTAGAGTTGGGGGTATCTGTCATAGACCTTGAGTTTTCGACCCTACTCCTGATCGGGTGCCACAAATAACCCGTTGTATTGTCTCTGGTCCGCCAAGGAGTACACGAGGTATGAAGTCATATAGAATTTGGAGCTTTTCTTCACGTTGAGGAACTGCTCATGAAAGCAGTTGCTAATTTTACCTCCCCAATCGAATGAGTTCTTTGTTGTAACATCATCATTCCCCCAAAGGATCTGCTCGACGAAGTACACCATCCATTCCTGAAAGAAGGCGGCTGTAGGGAGGCCCATCACCCTGCTTAGCATCATGACCAAGTCATGGTAATCTTCATGGAAGTCACTGCGGAAGAGTTCGTGAGGAACCTTCGCAGCACTGCCCCACTTTTCTTTAAGCCAATGCTGATTTATTGACCTTTTACAGCCCGCCGAATTATCATCCCATGCTGCTTGACATTTTTCAACTGTGGGCATTTCCATTTCTTGAAAAGTAGGGATATGGAAGGTTTCTATGATTCCTTTAGCTGACATGTCAGCAAGAATGTTGCCATCCCTCTCAAAAATTGTCCTTGTATCTGATTGATATGCCTGCCAACAGGCCATGACGAGCTCCAGGGCTACAAGTGATGGAGGAAATCCCACAACTTTTGCAATTCCACTCTGTCTTATCAGTCTTGCATTCTTGGTCGTTGGGTTGACCCTGACCCTTAAACTCGTCAATATTGACATGGCCTATGTTGGTGTCAGTGATCTTCTTCCAGTCAGTGGTAACTTTCGAATGCAAGGGTTCACCTTGGAACTAGTATTTCATTTGGTCTTTATCCTCTTTTCCTCAAGGAGCCTTGCTTGACTTCTTTCCTTTGTCCTTTTCCATGACCACTCCCAAAGGTCCCGCACCCGTTTCCATATATTCTGCAAGCAAAGGGGCAGTCAGTACAATTAATCATAGAAGTGTTCATGTTAGTCGAGATCCCATGCATAAATTTAATTTTAAATAATTTATATAACATGATACATTTCTCTTAATGTCGTTGATCTTTCAATTGAGGTCTTTTAGACAATCCGGGCCTGGAGGGCTGGACTTCCCTTGCAGGAATGCTGTTTTGAAAAGGAAAATGGGGCAGGGGGCCCCGAGAGATCCTTCTTGATCGAGTTCAACAATTTAAAAGGTTCGCAATGAAGAGGGCCATAATTAAGCATGTGGGTCAAGATTAGATTTCTCATTTCAACTCATTTGGGTCAATTAAGGAGTACCCGGGGGTCGAAGGCCGGAGAGCCGTCTGGAGATGGCAGTTTGGAACAACAGATCGAAAATGAAATTCCAGAGATGGAACTTCGGGGTCCAGGGTCCGGTGGGTTGCAGGGCGGTCAGGAGATTGGAGTTTTCCGCTTGAGCACTCGAGTCTGAGGCACCAGGACGTCGTCCATCCTTTGTAGTTTGGAACGGCTATCACCAGGCGGAAGTCCAGAGGGGGCGGCCCGTCGGGCAGGGCCCGGTGTGAGGGTCGGCAAGAGGTCAATAATCGGGGTGAAGTCATGGTGAACGCTTCGATGTCTTGCCGACTGTCAAGAGCAAGACTAGACCTGGCGTGAGCATCCACCGTTTAATTTCATTTTGAGAGCCACGGTAGTTGGGAGGGCGGAGCCAGGCATGGATAAGGGCATTTTTCGTTAAAGTTGGATCCTAATGGCAAATGGGGAACCAGGGCTCGGAGGTCGAAAGGATGCTGGTTATTCGCCAAGAGAAGAGTGATGTCGCCGTGAGGTCTTGGCGAATATAGAGAGTCCCACTGACAATGGGAGCGCCATCGGTGTAACTTCTTTCTGGTGTTATGAAGTCACCCCGACAGGGGATCCGAGCTTGCCAAGAGAAAGATTTCACTAGGAAGTCCTTGCGACCGTTAGGAGTCTCGCTGAAAGCGAAGGCATCGGCAAGATGAAAGGAGCTCGTGGTAAGGTCTCAGTGACACATGAGTGTCTCCCCAATAGAATCATCTCTCGATAAGAGCAAGATATGCTCAGTGAAAGGTCTTGTCGAACGAGGAGGTCTCAGGGACAGAAAGAAAACTCGGCAAGATGAAAGAAACCCATCATGGGCTTCGTTGACAAGGACTTGTCTCGCCGATGGAGAATGAGGGGCATAAAACCGGATGCGGAATCCTGGAAACTTGGGTCTGAGAGAGCTAAAGGCTGTTTTGACATTTCTGGTTTCAGCTAAGTCCCAACCGGCTAAGGGAGCCTCCGGGCCCGAGGGGCACGAATGCCCCTGCGAAGAACGACCGTGTAGAGATAAAGTTCCAAATCAATCATGAGGTTGCTACGTTGGTTTTCTCAATTTTTGAGGACATGGGTTTTGTTCATCGTGCCATATTTCTTCATCCACATGTCCTTTGGTTGTTATTGTTCATTTTAAACCTTATAAAACCATGAAAACAATGTTTGGGAGGGTGAACAGAAAACCTACCTCGAACACTTGATGAGGGGAGGTGTGGGATCCACTAGCATTCAGCAAGCGAAGGCAATGGGCGTGAGCATGAAGGTCTCAAAGACAGTGGGCTCCTCTCTGGCAAGCTCTGATCTCTCACTGTGATACTATGAAGTGAAAATGACAGATTTGAGCAGGTCTTTTATACCCCCCACCGCCATTAATGGCCTCATTGAATACAGGTACGGCAAAACAAAGGTTGGTAGATTTAAATTTACTGACGGCGGCGGGAGACCCGGGGTCTGGAGGCTGGGAGGACGCAGGGCTGCGGACGCCTGGAAATTTCAGCCAGAAGGTCGTCGAAAAAAAAGAGTAGGTTGGGGCCCGGAGGGTGAAGTTCCGCCAGAAGCCCGCCATGAGGAACGACAAAACCATCATGGAATTCCGGATTCAGAAGTCCGAAAGTTCGGGCCCAGAATGCCCAAAGGAAGTCACAATCTCCTCGCAAACATTTCAGACGGTGAATATAGAACCAGGACTCGGGGTCCAGGAGGATGGGAACCATCCGTCGTTGAGGACGGCAGGCTCAACAGGGAAACCCGGCCAGGGAAACCCGAGGGGGCGGGCCCTGCCTGGTCCAGGGCTGCTGGCAGAAGCAAATTGCCACAGAGGCCCTAGAAAGCACCAAAACTCGACAAAACAAGCCAAGGGGAAACACAGTCAACTTATGATGAAACTTTGAAGGTTTATTGACCATCAAGGGCACAAAAATGGGGAACGCAAAATGAGGCAGTGACAAAAACGACCAGGCAAGGGAAAGAAAAGAGGGTCCCCATTCTGAACGGGGCGTGTGCTAAGGGCACAACAAATTCTTTTATACTTTTAATAGGGTATAATCTTGTGGACTAACCTCCGCCATGGTTTTTCCCCTAACAGGGTTTCCACATAAAAAATCTTGGTGTTATATGTTTTTTTGATGTGGTGATTGTTTATGATTTCATGTTTATATATCAAATTTGAGAATAAGTTTAATAAGTATAATTTATGTGACAACTGATTCACCCCCCCTCTCAGTTGTCTGCCCTTGTGTTGCCAACAAAATCAGTGTTCAAGACATTGAAGATAGAAGTTCAAGCATTTACTCTGAAGAATCTGAGCATGGTTTATGTAGTGATGAGGATTTTAATGACAACCAAACTTATTGCTCTTCTGTTAATTATGAATGCTCATATATAGATGAATTAGAGATACTTTCTTCACCAAAAGAATGCAATGATATGAATATTGATGAAGTCACTTGTCCACAAGTGAATGATCCAATTGCATTTGATGTAAATTTGGAATGTAGTTCAGGTTTGACATCAATGGAGCATGCTAATTTTGTGAGTGATCAAGAATTTGAAGATAAGCATATGTGTGTTCAACATGTTGATCTTGAACATAGTGCTAGAAACAATGAACATGTTGATGAACCTGCTTATGTCTTTGCTGCTCATGACTGTTTATATGAAGCAAGGATGGAAATGTTAGCTAGAAATGAAAAGGATGATGATGTGCACATTGATAAAAGGAGTTCATTATTGAATGATAAACTTATGCATTATGACAAACACATGGATCTAGGACCAACATTAGCACCCATAGATAATGTGAAACAATTTGATAGATTTTCAGTTGGTGTTGACATTGCAAAACCTTTTGATCAATGTGTGGACCAGCCATATGATGCAAATGATAATGGATGTGAGGTCAGTTAGTATGAGATTGAATATGTGCCTTTCTTTGATGATCTCTCTCGTCTTCATGGTATACAAGTGGACATGTTTTTTTTGAATGAGGAATGCTTTAATGTGAAAGAGAATGAAGGTTATAGCTCTGTTACTGATGAACAATTTTCAGATAGTAGTGAGTCTTTAGCACATAGATCAATATGCCTATCAACTGATAGTGCACATGAAGTTGATAATGCACTTGAAATTCTTTTTGCTGACCTTGTTAATCTTGAAAATGATAGCATTCAAAATGATTCAGACAATGAACATGTTATGAAAAATCAATGTGAAACTTTTGGCTCAGGCTTAAATTTTGAATTATCTGAATCTTTAGTTGAGACATCCCATATGGAATGGTATAGTGGTTTGAAGAATAAATTTGACATCATGTGTAAGCCTGAGATAAAGGACACTACTTATGCATTGGATGTTGACATTTTTATTGAATACCATGATTTGAATGAAGATGAAGATACTGTGGGTGTTGATAAATCTGATTTTCAGAATCTTGAAACACATGACAATGTGTTTGGGTTGTGCTATTGGGATGATGAAAAAATGACTTGTAATGAAATTGAGTTGAAGGAATTACAAATGTATGAGCAATATTTTCTCAACACACAAGAGGATTGCATGTTGTTTTTCATCCATGATATCCCCTCTAAGCATGATCATTCTGAGGCAGTTAATCAATGTGATAAGACCATGTTTTCATGTGGTCTTGATCACTATCTTCAATTGTTGCCACTTAATACAAAATTAGAAAATGAAGAGAATGGAAGTGATGTGGCTTATGTAATGTGGTTGCCTTGTGACAAAAAAGCTAAAGATGGAGTAATTTTCCACTTATTTAATGGTAGCTTGATACTTGTGTTTGCAAAAATGTAGTCACTCATATTGTTGTGGTTTGACAAAAGCAGGCATGAGTTGAGGGAGATCAGTTCCTTTATCAAATTGGTGTTTGACAGAGGTAAGAATTGACTCCCCTTTTCATTTGGTGGCCCGGGGTCACCAAGTGAAGTTGAAAAAAGAAGGTTGAATAAAGGAGCAATTTGAGAGCACCTGATGGATTCAACATGTGGTCTACTTCCCTAGAGATTTGGATTCTTGCTATACCCACAGGGGGCATACATCCCCAGTCGGAGCCACTATTGCGACTGTCAAATTTTGCAAATTTGAAGTGCCCATTTCAAGAAAATTTCCTTTGCATATTTAGAAGTGCACTTGAAAAATATGCCTAAGTGACCTACATTAGAGGGTCATAATTTGGTGCCTGTTGATTTTAAAGACAAACCCATTTGTGGACCCATTGATGTGACATATGTGAGTAGGCATGTCAATTTTTAGCTTCCCATGAGGAGTTTTGACAAGGTTTCGAAAAGCGAAGCTGGAGGGTTTTGACACTTTTCTGCTATTTGCAAATTCTCTGTTTTGCAAAGTGGCCTCCTATTCGAGTAAATATTTTACAAATGGATGATCGTCATGTCAAAAATATTTTTACTCTCCATTCTCTTTACATTAATGTACTCCTTGGTCTGGTTTTAGAGCCTTATGATTTGATTTGCTATTTTTACTAGGCCAAAAGCAAATGCAATTTGTTCAGTTTTGCACTTGCATTTTTTGAAGTGTTTCACAGAGGTCAACTTTGACCCTCAATATATTGTGCAGAACGATGATTCAAGAAAATCCCTCTTACACACATTCTCAGTGTAACTAAATGTGCTTATGTTTCCAGTGGCAGCTCACCAGGAGTTGATTTAATTTTTTTCCAAAGAGGTGATCTAGTGAGTTTTAATTGGTTTTGAACAAGTACAATTGTAGAAAAGTTTGATTGAGCGACTTTACTGATTAATATATTTCACCTCGAGATCTATTTTTCTGAATCATCTTTTGCACTCCATTCCTAGGTTGAATGTCTATGTGCCTATATTTTTTTATAGCTCTAGGAGGCCGTTTGACTGTTTTTCTAGAGTGATTCTAGAGCCAGCTTGACCAATTTTGACCATTATACAAGTATGCTTGAAATCAAATTCTGACAGCAACCCACTTCAAATTTTAATACAAGATGTATATGCAAGCAACCTCAAGTCAGTTTGAGCATGAAACTTGTTTGAAAACAATTTTTTTTGTTTAGTCGGGCCCACATGGGGACCCGACATGCTTTACTCAGTTTGAGGTTGTAATTGTTTCAATGTGGTAAATGAGACACAATCGCTAATGTGGCAGTCATGGGCCACATTTTATGAGGAATGTACTCTTCAATTATCCAATTTCATGTAAAGCTGTTATTGATGATTGAAGAAGATATTGGTAAACATGTGAAATATCACATTCAAGTGGTGGTAGAAATTCATGGGTAGACATTCTCAAATGGCTCTTGATTAAACAATCTTATTCAATGAAAGAGGATGCACTACCTCTATTTTTCAATTCTTCTTCAGATGAGTAGCAGAGACTAAGGCAAGAAATGGGTTAATTTGATAGTCGTGTTGAGGCAAGAGGTGGAATTGAAGGATATGAGATGATGGACCTTTCTAAGAGTTGAGGTTTCTTAATATTCCGTGTGACTTGCAGGTTTTTTTAAAATCCAAAAGAGCACCAAGAAAATTTCAAGTAGCAAAACAAAATGCTTTGGAAGCAGTTTCCAAAATAAAAGGGCAAGCTATAGGGAACTAAAAAAGGAAAATCAGTTTTACAGGATTTAAATGTTGCTCCAACAGCCATGCAAAAGATGGCTCATCCAATGGGTAAGACTTATCAAATATTTTGTGTATGTAAGTCAACACAAAACTGAAAATAGTGATTGACTTAAGACACGGAAAAATGGCTAAATCTGCACTGAGGGAACTTCCAATTTCATGTCCTGCAAGTGATGCAAGTAAGATAACTTGAAAATAATTCAAATATTAGAAATGATATGATAAATGTCATAGAGGAAGGGAATGGAATTCAGGAGCAGTGCAATAGAAGGAAGGGCACACAACTTGCTTGGCAACATGGAACACTATTAATGCAAGATATACACAAAATGGATTTGTAGAAAAGTCTTCAGAAAATTCAACAAAATACTAATGGAGAATTCCTCTTTTAAATGTGGTTTCAGGGAACACCAAAGTGCAACATATGCACATAGTGGATGCATTGAAAATAATTGAGAAACTTCCAAACATAATGTTAGAGAAGGGTACGCGCATCCTTCAAAGCACTGAGGAGGGAGAAAACATTGTTTCAACTCTTGGTGCAACAACACACTACGAATTGAAGGACTACCAAACCATCAAATATGTGGCTGTTATGTTTGAAGTTATCATGGGATAGGGTCACAACACTTTGGGGGTGCATATCATATCTTGTAGCCACGGCTTAGCATGGTAATGGAAGACTGTTACTTGCTTGATAGAATGCCTCTGTCCGATATGTGCCATGTACGTAATGATTGTAGGTTGTATACAAAATGATTTTTTTTGAAACGCTATAGAAACTTTCAAGCAAATCACTTGGAAGTTGTAATGATGAACTCCACACTCTTTTACCATCGAACCAGTTGCAGATGGGGTGCCATTTCCAAGAAAAAGGAACGTGTAGATCAAGATTAGGGAAAATAGGGGAAAGCACATGAGGATCAATGGTCCATGAAATGGCAAGTGAAATCCTCATCGTGACTCACAATCTCGCAGTCTCAAGATGTGTTGTTGGTTAATTCCCCCGAGGTGTGCGAGAAAGAAGCATATGGCATGTGGGCCCGTGGGAATTAAAGGCACGGTTCAGTTGTGAAGAGAAGATAATAGGCAAAGTTGCTTGACAAAGTGCTTTGATGTTTTCATTTTAAGAAAGAATTGCTTTTAATATAAAATGAAGGTGAAAAAAGTAGGCTATTAAATATATGGTGAGAAAGCATTTTCTTTGCTAGGGTAAAAAGTAATGCATGAGAAAATATTTCAATTGTTGTTGGGAAGCATTGAAAAGGGGCCATGGGAAAAATTTTATTTTGTTGGTGAAGTGCAACCAACATAAAATAATTTATATTGTTAAAACATGTGACCTTGGTTGCAATATGTGAAAGGATAAAAATAAAAATGGTGTGCATGAGTGAAGTAAATAAAATGGCACGAGGAGAATAACTGGAAAAAGTGAATAATATTCACTAATGTTTTATTTGCTAGAAAAGAATACCATTTCACAGGGAAATATTTTCTTCAGCTAAGAAGAAAAATGAACAAAGATAAAAGGAGGAATATTTTACTTTGCTAAGGTAAAATAAAGTGCAGCTACAACATTGTAAAAGGTAGAAATAAAGTTTTCACAGGAAGAGTTGTTTTTAACTACAGGGGTAAAATGGAGTGAAATTCCTCACATGGGGAAATTTTCTGTTGCTGAACAACTTGAAGTAAAGAAAAATTCAGAGGCAAAGTTTGTTGCAAGGGAAGAGAGAAGAGAGAAGCTTTACATTTTGTTGATCAACGATGGATGAAGTTTCAAGATGTCATCAACGGATCAACTTCTGGAGTTTTCCTTCCTTCTATATCTTCTCTTCTTTTCTCATTTGTAGGGGTTCCATTTTCTGAAAGCTTTGCAACACAGGCAAAAGCTCTGGGTAAATAGTAATTCTAGGGTGAATTATAACTGTTAGTCAATTAATCATAGGTGTTTTTGTTCTGAATTGAGTTTCATGAGTATATTTTATTTGATATAAAACTTTAGAGGCCCCAAAACAACTTAAAAGGTGGTTGAATCGACCTATGGTGGGCCCATGATTTGTAGAGCTCGTTGAAAGCTTTCCAACGATATGCAATAATAGAAAATCAGACACCCAGATCAAAAGTTATGGCCTCGCGAAGTTGGTCCTCTAAAAAGTGAATTTCATAAAAATTTCTTCCTAGGCTAGAAATCAAATGGCAGGAATTTTGGTGCCAAAACAAAAAGGGGAAATTTGAACTTTCTAGAACATTCTAGGGTGGTTATTGGGGAAAATAAAAAGGGTTAAGTGGGGGTTGTAGAAGGTGGCATGATAGTGCAAATTGTGGCTCTGAATAGTAGATTTTCTTTTCAGAGTTAATTTTGTTGTAATGAATCAAGCCCATGAGGTTGTAGCATGTAAGATTTGAATCTATAATTTCATTTTATGAAAATAATCGAAGTGAGTCATTTTTCTGCCGCGCATCTTCTATGTTGGTATCTATTGTGATTTTTGTGGGTTTGGGCAGTGTGGCCCTCATCAGGTTGCTCTGGGTTTTGCTCCGAGATTTTCTCCTATGTTTGTGTCATTCAGATATGTTGATCATGGTTGTTGGAAGCTACTATATGTAGATTTTTGGATTTTGATTCATTGTATAGTGTGAGTTATGTTAACCAGTTGTGAATTGTGGTTTTTTGTGTATCTGGTTAAGGTACATGAGAAATGTTGTTGGTTCAGATTTATTTTTGGTTAAGTCTTATGACTTGCGGTTCTAGAGTTAAGTTGTTATGATCGTGTTGAAGATAATTTTGGTGTCTAGAAGGATTTGATCATGCTAAGAGTTGCATGTACTTAATTATTCTATGTGTTTTACATTGGTTTGGGCGACCTTGTGTTAAACACTACCTTCGAAGTTGATGAAGCATGTTGGGACCTATTTGGGTCCTCATCAAGTGTGTGTTTGGGTCACCCTCATTTTAATTCCACCCTAGGATGTTTTGACACCAACCTAATTTGAATTTAATGATGGATGACTAGATTTGGATATGTTTCAAAGTTGAAGATGGTATAAATATAGGATGAGTTATTGGTGAAAGGTGTACAAAGAGATAAGTGCAAAAAATAGAGAATATAGATGCAATATAGATGCGAATCAGTGGGTGTGTGTGATGCGAGTGTGGAAGATTAGTGCGAAGTCTAAATGCTGAGTTTCCAGATGCAGTGAGCTAAAGGTGTACTCTATCTTTCATGCATGTCTACAAGTGGTTGAGTAAATTATGGTGGAAATCTCTATTGCATTGAGATTGTCTTCTCTTTGTAACATATGTCTTCTATCTTCTTTGTATCTCTGTGGTAGTGATCCCTCTAAGTGGTTAACCCTATTGGACAGTAAGTCCTTGTTTTGGTAGTGAGCCTTTGAAATTAGTTTTGATATTCTTTATAGTGTGAATTAATCCTCACCATGGTTTTTCCATTATTGGATTTACCATGTAAATCTAGTGTTACTATTTTTGTGTGATGATTTTTAGTTTCTGCACTTGCACTTAATGTATAATCATTGTATCAGAGTTAAGGATTTGTGATTGATCTAAGTTCTGGCGAATGTTTTAAAAAGTTAAATTTTCTACAACTGATTCACACCCCCTCTCAGTTGTCTTGTTCAACAGAGGATAATTAATTAATTAAGACTTTTGAGTTGAACGTGCAAGTCATGTTTGACTTTAACAAACAAAGTTGTATTTGTTTATTGACCTTTTTTTGAATGATGTTTGAATAATTAATTTAATTATTCATGTTTAGAAAGGGAAAATTGATTTAATTAAACTAATAATTAATAATAATTTAATTGATTTAGGGAAATAGGGTATATCAACGACATAATTAAATAATTGATATTATTTAATTAATAAAGAGGAATAAAGATTAAATATATGATAAAATTAGTGAATTAATTAAATAATTTAAAGATTATTTAATTAATAGAGTAAATTAGGGTTTTTGATGTAAATGATGAGAAATGCAATGATATTAAGTGATAATGATTCCGATGATGAGAAAATATCATTTGGGATGTGTGATAAGTGTTAGGTCATTTTTACATTTCTATAGATTGATATTTGTGAGAGAATTTATTTTAGGTAGAATTTTTTAACTATATAGGGTTTATATCCTAGAGGTTTGAGATTATTTCAAATGGGATCTTTTAATATCAAGGGGATATATGAGTCTTTGAAGGATTTAAAGTGAAATAATACGTATTCAAGGAAGAAGATGAGAAAGGTCATGAAGAAATGTATGAGAATTTGATTTTGGGAAGAACAATGAGAGAGGTGTAAGAAATTTTTTATTGAAGAATTACAAAAAAATCCAAGCTAAATTAGATGTATTGGAAATTGACCAATATAGAGAAGTTGAAGAGAGGATTTGTATAGGTGGAATGGTGTCAAGAAAAGGAGTGGATGTTGTAAGGCATGAAGAAAGGATATATTTCTATCTCAAAGAGGAGAAAAATTAAGTATATATCATAAAAAAGAGATATTTTAGAAGGAGAAAATCCTCTTGAGGGGGGACAGTGTAAGGATAATTGGAGAAAATAAATGTTTTATCCCTTAGATAGAAGGGGTATGGAAAGAGAAATATGCATGAGAAGTATATATAGTTATAAAAGAAGGAAGAAAATAAAATAAAATAAGAAAGAGAATAAAAGAGGAGAAAATGGTAAAGAAAATGGTCACTGTGGACCATAGAGTAAATATTTTCGAAGAATCCAAAGATGGAGGATGTAAAGAAGGCGATACTATAACACAAGTTGAAGTATAAGATGGAGAAGTTTATAAAATGGACTTGGAGAGTCTTAATTTTTATGAAGAAGCTACTATAGATGAATTGAGCATATTGTTGAAAGAGAAGATGAAAATAGAAAGACTATTTGAGGAAGGAAGGATGGATGATTTAGAGGAAAAAGTGAAAGGAGTGGTCTTTGAGGGCCCCTTTTTTGATAGAGAAACTAATAAAAATTATGAGGAGAACCTCATGTTGAGGGAAGATATAAGAGAAGTAAATAGACTATTGGGAGAAGAAGTGATAGATGAAGTTGAGAATATGATAGAGCAGATACAAATGGGAGAAGATGAATCCCACAGTGATGTTGACATTGCTTTATGTGCAATAGGAAATGAATGGATAATAGAGTGTAATATACATGGCACTAAAGAAGGATAGATCTTCGTGCTATATGATGAAGATGAAATAAAGAGAAGGTAAATAAGATATGTATTGTTGAAGGCATAAAGATGGAGGATAAGGAAGTTGTATGTGTAAAGGATAGAGTTGAAACAACAAAAACAAAAGAGGGAAGGTAAATCATAGAGGTAATGTGTTAAATTTTAGAATTATGTAAAGATGAAGTTGATGTTGAGCTACATATTAAAGAGATGAAAGAAATGGTAGATGAAAAGTGTGTAATGAAGAAGGTATTATTGTTGAGGAAAAGAAACGTGTTGTTTTAGTAGAGTTTGGTCCTTTCTATTGGTATGTGTAGCTTGATCATGCTTTAGGTTAATATTTTTGCCACTTTACCAGTCACAATTTCCCCCTAAAATAATCAAACACTACTCTACAAGTATATTTTGACTTTGATTTGGTAGGTGACATTGATACGAGGAGAAGCACTATAGGTTATGCTTTTATATAGGTGGGACAACAATTACTTGGATTTATAGGCTACAAAAGGTTGTTTCTTTATCAACCATAGAGGCATAATATGTTGTAATTGATGCTAGCAAGGAGATGATTTGGAAGAAATATTTCTTAGAGGAATTGGGCAAGTTTTAGGTTGATAATTATTTATATACGGACAACCAAAGTACCATTCATCTTACTAAGAATTCTACAATTCATTTGAAAAATAAACACATACAAATGAGATATAATTTCATACGATCAGTATTGGAGGATGGAAAGTTGAAGTTAGAGAAAATTTATATAATTAAGAATCCAACAAACATGTTTACAAAGGTGGTAAAATGAGAGAAGTTGATTTCCTCTTCAACTTATATTGGTCTTAAAGATTAAAAATGGTGGAAATAGAAATAGCTATGTCTAGGGCTATCATTCTAGTTGGAGCTATAGGAGTGGTGGTGCTACAAGATCAGTCTCCAAGTGGGAGATGGTTTGGTGTGGATACAATTTATAATTAGCACATAATGGAAGTTGAACATGTGGTAGTTCTAAATAGTCATATGGAATTTGTAGTTGCATGCAATAAGTCACATGTAGATGAAGGTAGATATTCTCATGGTTTTGTGATGTTCACACACAACAACATGTGAGAAAAATAAAGTGTAGAGCATAGATTTTTTATTTGGAGCACATAAAAAATTGCTATAGGTTTATGTAATTTTAATATGTATTTTTTTGGAAATTTAATAGAAACATATATTTTTTGTGGATGTAGCCCAAAATGGTCAACCACGTTTAAAAAAATTATTGTCTATGAATTCATCATTTTTTGTCATTTATTTTTGTATTTGCATTGTTTAAATTTGTTCCTTAAATTGCTCCAATCTTGCTTGACATCCCAACACTTTGAAGAACATAATGGATGTAATGTAGCTAAGTACAAGAGAAGAAAAAAGTAGATGATGAGGAAGAAAAGTTTGAAGAGGAAGAAGTAGATGAGGATTGGATGACAACTTTTGATTTCTATAATTCTGGTAATAATAATATTTTATAGGTATAGTGGTGAGAGAGAAGTGGATAAATGAATTTTAGTGGAGGTGGGTGGAAAAAAGTAGGTTTAATCCCACAAAAGAAGGAAAGGGAGAAATTTTTTTTTGGAGGATTTTAGATCATGGTGGGATAATTATTAGAAATGAGGAAGATGAGAGTGGAACTTGGTGGAGGTGGTTGGTTTAGAGCTAGACAAATTCCATAAGAGAGGAGCAGGAAAAAAGTATTGGGTGGAGGTGGATGGTTTGTAGTGGTTTGAAGCCCACAATAGGAAGGAGAATGTGGAAATTATTTTGGAGGAGGAGGTCAAGATATGGTGGAAAAAGATCCAAAAATGAAGAGAAAAGAAGATAAAACTTTGGCAGAGGAAGAAAGGATTTTTCTTGCCAAATTTTTGAAGAAAAAAGAAGAAAACCCATTGCAGGATACCAATTCACAACATAGGAGTATGCTGGTAGAAATTCTTAGTGTGTCTAATATAGGAGCATTTGGGTCCACATGAAATTTCACATCAACAAAGAAAAATTAGGTTATCTTTCAATTTTAGTGTAGTTTTGGAGTGTGTTTCAGTTGGTTTTTCTATCCATGCAAAGATTTGGGCTTTATTTAGATATAGGGTGAAGGGTTCCATATAGATGCAATATGTTAACAGTCATCTAGATTGGTTTGGTTTTGTTCAAGTTGTTTTCCACTATTGTACATTTGTAGAAATTCTATGTGCATCTAAACACTTGCAAAAAAATCAGAACCATCTTGACTTGCGAGAAATTGCATGTGAACTATATATTATGTTTGGAACTTGTTTAAATGATTTTTTTTGAATTGTGACATCATCTAACCTTGTCAAAATTTTAATCCATTAGAACATGTGGAAAAATTCAAGTGAATGCAACTTTACCATTTAACCATCTAGTTTAGATGAACAGTTTTGATGATAACATCATTGTTATGTGGTGATGATATCAGCATGGGTGATAGTGTACGATAATGTTAGCATGATGTATTGATGATTTCAACATTGTACAAAATGCATAAGAACCCAAGTGAACTAGAAATTCAATTGGAAAGTGTGTTTTCCATAGGAGGATGTCATAGTGGTGTATGTGTGTACAAATGTAGATATTTTTATTTGAACTAGACAAGTGAACCAAATGACATGAAGGTTTGTGTCATCTTTAAATGAAAGGAATTTTTAAAAATAAAATTTGGTTTATTTTTTTGATGCAAATATTTGGATTCGAATAGAAAATTGTAGAAATTTCATGTGCATCTGGATGTTGTGGGATTGTTGGTGTCATTTTCACTTTTTGGAAGTTTTATGTACAACTAGATGTTTGTAGGGTTTTTCTGGCCATTGGAATTTGTAGACAAATCTTACTGAACTTGTAGTGTAGAAAAACATATCCCTTTTACATTTTCACACTTGTTTGGTCCCTCCTAGTTAATTTGGACTTAATTGTGCCTTAATTTAGTGTTGTAAAATGTATTTATTTACACTATCACACCTATTTAGGGCTCCTTTAGTTAATTGAACTTAATTTTCCTTAATTATCCCCTTAATTCATTTACCAAGCCTATTTAATTACATTTTCCAAAGTGGAATCCTGACATTCATTAATGCCTAAACATAACACTTATCATTGAGCAATGTGTGTCCTAGGTTTATGGACCTATGTCCCATTCTCCCATGGCTGAATGGGTACTCCCTTGACCTTAGGACCTAAATTTAAATTATGTTTTTGGTGGGATTTTAATATCTCTAAGTGTATATTTAGATGTCAGCTTGTAATATTTGAATTTTGGAAAATTGGGGATACATATCTATAAATATAAGGTCATTTCACTATGTTTCACCTAGAATTTTTGTGACTTCATAAGAGCAATTCAAGAGAATTTTTGGAGAACTTCAAGACATTCACAACAAGATTTATTAGAGTTTTATTGCAGCAATCAAGATCCAATTTCCATGTCAAAGCCTTCTTGCATCA
The DNA here is from genome assembly GCA_007258455.2 of Sequoia sempervirens. Classification (NCBI taxonomy): domain Eukaryota; kingdom Viridiplantae; phylum Streptophyta; class Pinopsida; order Cupressales; family Cupressaceae; genus Sequoia; species Sequoia sempervirens. Next base: position 103,870,927 of record VDFB02271358.1, read on the forward strand.
TGCATGTTCTTGGAGCTAATATGGTGATGTAGGTTTCATGATCCACTCAACCATTCAAAGTATTATTTCAAGCAAGATTCAAGGTTCAAGATCCAAATCCATTGAATCCATTTAATGCAATTTACAAATTTCCATTCCAAGGTTTATTCAAAGGTTTGTTGAGTGGTAACATAGCTTTGTTCATTCTTCATTCCCTCTTTCATGTTTCATTTCATTTCAAGGTTTAATTACCAAAATGGGGTTTGACCAAGGTAATGTTGATGGTGTTTTCTGCACAACAACAACTCAGACATAATGCAATATTCTATCTCTCTTGAAAGGTAATTTTTAAACAAGTTACTAAAATCACCCCAAGGTCTCTCGGGTGTCAGGTCATGACAGTGCATAAACAACTTAGATAATATGTGAAAATGTTGGTAATCACAATCGAACCTTACTACAAGCAAACTGTATCTCTCTAATATATTAGATTTTACAATATTTTGATCTTAAATCATAACTGAATAATAAAGAAACAACAAAAGATGAGGGTGCAAGAGAAGTAATGAAATCTAAACTATAAACTATTTCTAGGATGAACAATATAAATGATAAATTCCTGGAATGGACCAATCTCAAATAACCAATTCTTGCTTAACCCACAATGCAATATCACAAGAATGGTGCAATCTTCTAAGGCATATAGATTTTCAAATCATAGATATTCACCCACAATCGAACTAAGCACAAATAGATGTGTGGTCCAGGTTGACTTCACCAGTCTACTACAATCAGATAGTTGCTAGGAGTATAGACCAGAGATTGCTACAAACATTCCAAGCATGAAATCATGAACACTATTCACCAAACTGATCTAATTCCAGATCTAACATCTAATCTTATCTTCAAGCAATTCAAAAGATGGAACAATAGGAACCATGCAGGATAAACTAACACAAAGGAATTCACCAGAGAAACCAGAATGCCTTCAATTGTATTAGATCACCAAAATGTAGCAAAAATTCCACTGTTCTATGTTACAACATTTGCTCCAAGGAACTAACTACTATCTCTACTATAAAATGCACTAGCTCTTCCTTAATCTAGCTTGTCTCTTTTTAACTGTCTAACTAACTCTTTACAAATGAGGTAGGAATTCCATTTATAGAAAATCCTCAAACATGTCGGCCCAGCCAAACATTTACAATATAAAGTAGCCAAAACAAGTCGGCCTCAGGAATTTCAAAATAAGGCACACATTAAATGCCGATACATCATCAAGGTTGGCCAAAACACATTCCCCAATGCAGCTCAAATCAACAAATTCCCTATAATAATAGGGAAGCACAAATCTCCAGGTTGACATTAATTGTCGCCTCCCTTATCTTTGTTCTGATCCAACACTTCATGAACCTTCAAAAACACTCTATCCAGCTCAGCAATAGGTGGCAAGGGTAGGATTTTGAGCCGACACTCAATGGATCCAATTTCTTCCTTCGACTGCTTGACCGTTGCATCCCAATCACCCCTATATGCCGAGTACTTATCCACCACAGCCAGATAAGTAGCCGCATCATCCAATTGATGCCCTGTCACAAAGTTTTCAACATCAAGGGCATATACATCATGCCACCATTCCCTTAATTGCTCCAAGCTCAAGTATTTAGGAGCAATCTTCCTCCTGCCAGTCATTACTTCAAAAAAGGCGATGCATCCATCATAAACATTGGTTAAGTCACCATCCATCTGCTTCCTTTGCTTATAAATATTTTTAATGGCCTTCTGTCGGATTTGTAGGGCCTCAAACCACTCCCAAGGATCATTAAACCTAGATGAAGGAAGGATTCCATCAGTAACCAACTGATCCTTACCATACTCCATGATTGCTTTAGTTTTTTGCAATAAGAGATCAGTGTCTTCCTTATCTTGAGATAAAACATGCCCTAATAAATCTTTAGCCATTATTGCATCCTTTCCAGTTGAAAGGATCTCCTTTATTGCATCATCTCCTTTAGTCTGTACCTCCTTCAACCAATCTACTATAGCCATGGTAGAAGCCTTCATCTTCTCTATCTCGGAGATGGTCTCCTTTGGCAAGAAGCCAACAACATCAGAAGAGGATGGGTGAAAAGACTGCAAAGGCTTCATTAAGTCTTCTAGACATTTCCTTAGCCTTTCATTTTCTTTCTTTAGCTCATGTTTGGACTGTGTTTCCTTCCTCAGTCTACCAATGATCACTGCACTGGACCCCTCATATTCTTCAATATCTTGCTCCATAGAAGCAGGCCCAAGATTAATAGTTTGTACATTGTAATCTTTTCCGGTGACCTCTTCTTTACTTTTATCAGCAGCAGGGGTAGCAATATGGATAACCCTGTTACTCGCTTCATCTCTTTCTATCTTTGAAACTACCTTGGCCATCTTCTTTTTCTTAACTTTTCCAATCTTGGCCAACATTTCATCCCAATCGAGAGGAGTGTCCTCAACAATGACATGTTTCCTTCTAATCTCTTTATCTAACCAATCTGAGACAGCAGGATCCACCCGGACTTCATCTTTCTTGACTTCTTCATGATGTTCCGCTATCTCATCCTTTTCCTTTTCAAGAGACTAATCACCTTTATTTTCCAACTCTGGCTCTTCTTCTTGCAGTGGTGATGGAGTCTTAATAGGGACATCCTCCTTCTCAGGGGATCTGTTATCTTTGCTGCTCATAGGAGAATCCTCATACTGTACCAATGGAGAAGGGTGCATTTCCACACCTTCAACCTCAAGCTCAGCTACTACACCAAAGAGTTCTCCTTGAATGGTTCTGCCTCCCCGCTGGTCTCATGCTCTTCATGAGTTGTCTGCTCAGGTATACTCAATGAAGGAGAGGTAGCCTTCTACTATCCCACAATGGATGCCATTGGAAGAGGATCTATCTTTTGCATGGTCTCCTTGGGAGATGGAGTCCTTGACCTCCTCGAATAAACCCGAGGTTTCTCTCCTGAGCTCTCCACATCAACCACTAGAGGATTTGCCTCATCCTTGGAAGTTTCTTGATCTTTCCTCTTTGAAGCCCTAGTTGTCCTTTCCCTTTTTGGCTCTGGAGGGGTATCTTCTTTCTCTGCTTTCTCAAGTTCTTCCTCCTCAACAGACTTACCTATTTTCAGAATACAACTCCTCTTTTTCCCTCTAGGCTTCCTCTTCTTTTCAGGCTCACTCTCCTTAGGACCTCTGATTTTAATCTTGAAAGGTGAGCTCACCTTAGTTTTTTCTGCAGAATCATCCTCACCGGATTCCTCTGAAGTGGAATGGGCATTCAAATTCCCCATCAAATTGAAGGTACATGGTACCTTCTTGCTTTCCAATTCCCATACTTTGTGCTTCAACCATGACTTGGTAAATTTCATGACAGGAGCCATTAATTCTTCCAGCTCAGTTATCTCATTATCTGACCAATTTATCTCCCCAATGGATCTGTCCTTGACTGATTCAAATGCATGATCTTGAACCAGATTCTCGTCGTCCTCTAATTGATCAGGGATTAACTTAACATTGTACATTCTGATTACATCAACGGGAAGCCTAGAATATCTCTTCTTCCTCACCTCAAAGTCATCCTTGATGTTCGCCCAGTAATCCTCTAGATCATCCTTGTGGTGATATTCTTTAGTTGCCTTCTTCTGCGCTTCTCCAGTGATGTCAAAATTTGTCCTCTTAGAATGGAAAGAGAAACCAAAAGCACTCAATTCCTCTCCTGATGCATGAGTTGATTGGATTGAAGGGAAAGCCTCACTTATACCAATTTTCAAAGGGAAGTCTCCACCAAACCCTGTCTTTTGCTTTGCCTTTTTAACAATAGCATCAAAGTCACATATTTGCCGGGTAACCTCTAAAAGAATGACATGGTTAGTAGGATATCTAGGCAATCTGTATGGAGCAGTTGGACATCCATCAATCCTAATATAGGAGAAGGTAGGGAATTGTATAAACCAAGCTCCATATTTCTTAATCAGCTCCTTGGCTCCATCAGAGATTCTCACATGCTCTACGTTTTGAAGTAACCTAGTGATATGCATAGTGAATGCATCATTTGCTCTTCTATAATTTAAATTCCCTAGGTGTAGCTTAGGATATACATCATAAATGACATCCTGTTCGAATGTTCCTTTTGGATTCAAACCCCTGTATGGGTAAAATCTGGCAAGCACATACATCACATAAGATGACATAGTGAATTTCTTTTATTCCAGCACATCCCTCATTTGTCTGTCAGTCATTGCACTGATAATCCCTGCCCAGTGATAATTGATACCTTGCTCAATCTTGTTGATGATGTGCACCATCCAATTCTCCAACACCCCAGCGCTCTTCAAGCTGGCCACCCTGCTTAATAGTGTGATAGCATCATATATATCCTGCCTGAAATTAACCCTGTGCAACTGTTTAGGCAGCTTGGAGAAGTGGGATTTTGGCTTCTCAAGCCAAGAATTGATCATCTGTTGGGCTTTGGTAGGCTCATCCTCATAGTAAGTTCTAGCCAAATCCATGTCCAAGGCACACAGACATGGTAAGTCTGGCATATCAAATGTCTAAGCAATAGAAATGGGATCAAAGTTTGCCAACACTCTTCCATCAGTGCTGACAATCCTCTACATGTCAAAGTCATATTGGCGGGCATACTCCAATATCAATTCATAGCATTGAACTGCAGGAGGAAATCCTACTACATGGACCAGTCCGGACTTCATCATTCCCTTGGTTAGGGCTGATAGGTCTTTCTGAGTTGTCCTTTCCTTGAATTCTTCATATCTCCACGCTCCTACATTAGTGTTCGAGACCTCTGACCAAACTGAAGCTATCTTACTGTCAGGCAACTGGCTTTTCACATCTAACCTTAACCATTCTGCATCTATCACCGAAGATCCCTCTGTGTCTCCCTTGGCCATTCCTGTCGTTGCCAGGCTTGATTCAGCCTACATCCACAAAAGAACCTCATGAGAATCCAATTATTATCCATATCTCGACCAAAGGTTAGCCTTGAAACCACATGAAATCATTAAGATCAATCACTAATCATCGATCTTGAAAAGCTAGGAAAACACAACAATTTGGGAAAATGAGGTAATCCGGGAAAATCTAGTCGGGGCAGAATTTGGAGAAATCCGACCCAGACGGACTCCCACTGCCAAGACATCATTCATCAAACAAATCATCAATATGGAAAAAAGAGATGCATAATTACCATGATATTGATTCATTTAGCAACAAGAAATCATCATCTAACCTTTAGTTCATTGCTTTAATTTCGAAAATCTAAATCAAATGAAAATAGGCAGAAAACCGAAAAAAATTGAGATGGTTCAATTTATGTGGATAGCGAAGTCACGGGAACTTCGTCTTCCGGAAAATGGGCGAATCAGGAAAATCGGGCCGCAAGAATTCTGCGGACACCTTGAAACCGACAACCTTTGAGCGGCGTAGACCGTGCTTAGGTAATCACACCGTCGCCTACTTTCGAGATTCCATGAAGAAGATAGAAATCAACCATGGAAAGCCAAATTTTGACTATACCTGAATTTTAAATCCCAAAAATCTTAAATGGTTGATCACTGTGATGAAATAGTGATGCCCTAAAGTTAACAGCTAAACCTCCGCCATGAGAGCTAAAACAAGCTCAAAATTTAGACACTCTCCCTCAAAATGATAGAACTATGGCATACCAGGATCTCACAAACTATGAGCAAGGTCGAACTATACACAGGGTGCTAGGGTGACAATGACCCGACTGAACTTAACAACCCTGGGCAGACCTAATGAAACCCTACCTTCATAAATTGGACTAGATTACTCACAAACAAGGTAGGACCTCAAAAGACTGCCCATGTAATCCTAAAATTCAATCAACAAAATGAAGGGACGTGTAGTGCAAGCATTGAAAACCTGTAAAAAGATGGACCAATCCTTATCTCAATAAATATATAATTACGAAAAAATGAGCAAAGACCGACCCAAATAATCATCAACAATAACTCGAAAGATTCAATCACAAAACGTAAAATGAAGGGAGAAGTCAATGACGACTTACCATTAATGAAATCTGAATGAACCTCGAACCCAAGAAAATCACTGCAAATCAGGGTGCCCTAGTGGTGATAATATCAACTCAAACGCCCAAGGAATCCACGCACGAGCAGACCAGATCCAAAGACCAAAGCTCAAAATGAACAATTCTAAGCGCAAGAGCAGATGACAAATGAATAATGAATAATGAAGAGCACTAAAAGCCTTTAAATCCGCTCACAATCACGCCAGAGAAGATGTACCTCAAGCATTAATGGCCGATAAGACATATCGAGGAAATCCGGAAACCCGAGCCAGACCGGACAATCGGGTGAGCATGAATTTAGGTGGATAACATACCCAGCCGGGGACTCAGGCGAAGTTATCCAGCCGAGTCAGAAATCCTAGATCAAGCGAGAATCGAGACTTCAAAAATCACGATATTTCACGAGGCAATGAACTGAGGGACTGGGGAAAATTCAGTGAACGGAAATTCGGACCTAGGGAAAACCAGGACTTCCAATAAAAAGCCAAGTTTGATCGAATTGAATCCTTAGGGCAAGACCAAGACTAGCAAGACCAACATCCCAAGACCTTGAAAGGACAAATCCAATAAAAATGAAAGGTCAAAGAGACATCAGAAATCAAAAAAGAGGGTCCCTACTCCAAGTGGGGCGTGTGTGCAAAATTGCACAACAAATGGTGACTCCACTGGGGAAATGCTCTAGAGCATTTCGATGACAAACTGGAATCAAGAACCTAGAACTCATGGTTTCAACTCATCCATCCAACCACTACCTACAGTTAAACCAAAGAACCCACCAGTCATCAAGATCTTTCCTACACTAGGGTCGAAGTGTGTGCACATGCATTCATTACCGCCCCTTATCTGCAACAGGATCCAAACTTGGTCTGAACAAGCTACATAAAGATTCATACTCTAAAAGTAACCTGGATAGAGCCTCGCTGCCAGTCAGCGTCCATAGCCCTGACGAGGTTAGCGCTGTGATTCTCTTGAACATAACTCTACTACCAGTCAGGCGTCCATAGCCCCGGTAGAGATATCCAGATCCCCCTGATGAGTTGAATTCAAACTTTTAATTTTCAATATATATATATATATTTTGATACTGCTTGTCTTTTCACTGCTTTCACTTCAACTTGTGAACAATGAAGTTCACATTCAGGGATGAAAACCACAGTGGCACTAGAGCAGAGAAAAAAAGATTTTTCACCTATTCAAACTTCATAAGGACTTCCTGTAACTTCAGGTATCTTTAATATTCAAAAATGTGAGACCTTAATGTATTCCTGTTCATTCTGACTAGAAAACTCTTTGCTTTAGACACAAGGATATGTGACATTGGGTAGAAAATTAATACCATGATATTCTGGAAGGATGATTAAAATTTGTAAAAGAAATATTGAGAGTTCCACACCTACCTTGTCACCACTGTCATACAAATGCAACAAGGGATCCCATAAGGAGTAAGGACCAAGAGCAAGAGCAACACAAACCAAAGTGGGAAAAGCCAAAGAAAACCTACTCTAATCAAAGCAAAATAGGAAAGATCGAAAGGAAACCTACTCTAACCAAAACAAAACAACATAAAGCAACCTAAACTAACTATATACAAAACAGGGAGCTGAAAATAGCTCAAAATTGGAAGTAATGTTTCAAATACTGCCCATTGACAGGCAACAGAATATCTTCTCCCGTGAGAGTCTTCAGACAGAAGGCATTATCCCCAAGAATTTTAGTAATTTGATATGGACCGAGCCATAGTTTATCAAACTTCCCATGGTCCCCTTTTCGATCATGAGGTTTATCCCAGTACAACACAAGGTCAGAAATCCTAAAATCTTTGGCTTTGGCTCTTCTGTCAAACCACCTCTTAACTACCCCGATGTTTGGCAAAGTTCTCAAGGGTATTGTCTCGTTTCTCCTCAAGGTGTAGTAGTTACTGTCAACCTAGCCTCCCTTCTATCCCCTATCCTTAAAACTCATTAATAAATTTACCCAGGTTTGGATCTTGAGTTGAATGGGGAATCGCAGCTCTAGACCATATACTAGAGTGATAGAGAGATGTTCCAATGGATGACTTAAGCCTTGTACGATCTGCCCAGAGGGAAACTGAACCTAGGTGTGCCAGTCTTTTGGGTTCCTTTCCAACAGCTTACAGATAATAGTCAATAAATTCTTATTGGAGGATTCTACCAGACCGTTACCCTGGGGGTAGTAATTAGATGCAAACTTTATAATAATGCCATGATTAAAAGTCCAATTTGAAAATTTTAAAGATGCAAAAGCAAGACCATTATCACAGACAACAGCAATGGGGCATCCAAATCGATTAATAATGGCATATTCTAGAAAATCAATCACTACTTCAGATGTACATTTCCTACAAGCAAAAGCCTTAGTCCACCTTGTGAAATAATCAGTAATAGTTAGAATATACTTGTGTCATGCAGAAGATGGTGGGTTGATAGGGCCTATGAAATCCATACCCCACTGAGCGAAAGGCCTTACCTCAGTGACCGATTGAAGTGGAAGTGCTGCAAACCTTTCCCTCGTTGTTGCGGTCTGGCAAGTGTGACAGGTCCTGACATGATGGTGGATGTCTTTAAACAACGTGGGCCAATAATACCCTGCCCTCAAAATCTGATTTGCTATGGCAATCACAGAACTATGGCTAGTGCCATACTTTTCATGAAATTCGTTCATCACCCTCTTAGCTTCTTGTTTCCCGAGACATCTTAAATAAATGCCTTCATAATTTTTCTTGTACAGAACAACTCCCTTTAGCATGAAACCATCACTCTTTAGTTGCAGAGCTCTCCTCTAAACAACATTAAGATGGCTTGGAGATCACTAGTTTAGCAAATAGTAAACTATGTCATTGTACCAGCTACTGGGGAAACCTCCTCAAGGTTATAATTCTGAGCCGTCAGTTCAGACCCCATTTTGGCCATAGTCTGAGTAAGTCCCTGCCCTCTTACCAACTTCATGGGTTGGATCTCAATATCATATTCTTGCAGCATTTTCACCCACCTAGCTCTACGCTCACCCAACTCATTCTGCATCAACAATAACTTAATTGCAAGATCTGAGATAATTGCATAAACCTTATTTCTGAGGATATAATGTCTGAATTTCTTCACTGCTCTGATCAGGGCATACGCCTGCTTTTCTACACTTGGATATTTCAACTCAACATCTTTTAATGGTGCACTCATAAAAGTAATAGGATGCTCATTTCCCTCACTAGACTTCTGAGTCAACATTCCTGCACATGAATGGTCTGAGGCAAATGAATAGATGTAAAAGGGCTTATTGTAATTAGGACTTACCAATACTGGAGCATCAACAATAACTCTTTTGATTTCTGCAAATGCCTCCTTTTCTTCTGTAGTCCACTCAATTTTAGCGTCTTGCTTCAACATTTCATTCAACGGTTTAACAATTTTAGCAAATCCAATAATGAATTTCCTGACGAAGTTAATCTTGCCAAAGAAAGACTTCATCTCCTTTTTGCTAGCAGGTGGCTGAATCTTCAGTATGGCTTCCACTCTTTCTGGATCAATAGCAATTCCCTTTTCAGATATGACATGTCCTAGCAATTTCCCTTCTATCACTCCGAAAATACACTTTTTAGGATTCAGGGATATGCCAAATTCTCTACACCTTTGAAACACCTTGCACAAGTCGGAGATGTGGTCCCCTTTGTTTTTGGAAAAGACAGTTAGGTCATCCATATAAATAATGTTGCATTTTCCTATGATATCTTTGAAGGCAATATCCATGGCCCTTTGAAATGTAGCCCCTACATTAATGAGTCCAAA
>VDFB02271358.1:103880899-103962900 GCA_007258455.2 Sequoia sempervirens
GGATAATTGGAGAAAATAAATGTTTTATCCCTTAGATAGAAGGGGTATGGAAAGAGAAATATGCATGAGAAGTATATATAGTTATAAAAGAAGGAAGAAAATAAAATAAAATAAGAAAGAGAATAAAAGAGGAGAAAATGGTAAAGAAAATGGTCACTGTGGACCATAGAGTAAATATTTTCGAAGAATCCAAAGATGGAGGATGTAAAGAAGGCGATACTATAACACAAGTTGAAGTATAAGATGGAGAAGTTTATAAAATGGACTTGGAGAGTCTTAATTTTTATGAAGAAGCTACTATAGATGAATTGAGCATATTGTTGAAAGAGAAGATGAAAATAGAAAGACTATTTGAGGAAGGAAGGATGGATGATTTAGAGGAAAAAGTGAAAGGAGTGGTCTTTGAGGGCCCCTTTTTTGATAGAGAAACTAATAAAAATTATGAGGAGAACCTCATGTTGAGGGAAGATATAAGAGAAGTAAATAGACTATTGGGAGAAGAAGTGATAGATGAAGTTGAGAATATGATAGAGCAGATACAAATGGGAGAAGATGAATCCCACAGTGATGTTGACATTGCTTTATGTGCAATAGGAAATGAATGGATAATAGAGTGTAATATACATGGCACTAAAGAAGGATAGATCTTCGTGCTATATGATGAAGATGAAATAAAGAGAAGGTAAATAAGATATGTATTGTTGAAGGCATAAAGATGGAGGATAAGGAAGTTGTATGTGTAAAGGATAGAGTTGAAACAACAAAAACAAAAGAGGGAAGGTAAATCATAGAGGCGGCCGCGAAATTTAGAACAAGGCGCAGTGCTACGGTGCCAATTTTGGAGCCACACAAAGATGTTCCATGAAAGCGTACGGAAGAAGGCGGCCATTGCTGAGGTAAAACATGTTAGTTTCTGAAGGGAGGCCTGGTCCTTTCCGTTTAGTAGCCCGATCATGTTCTGTGTTTAATATTTTACCACTTTACTACCACACTCTAAAAATCAAACACTACTCTACAAGTATATTTTGACTTTGATTTGGTAGGTGACATTGATACGAGGAGAAGCACTATAGGTTATGCTTTTATATAGGTGGGACAACAATTAGTTGGATTTATAGGATGTAAAAGGTTGTTTCTTTATCAACCATAGAGGCATAATATGTTGTAATTGATGCTAGCAAGGAGATGATTTGGAAGAAATATTTCTTAGAGGAATTGGGCAAGTTTTAGGTTGATAATTATTTATATACGGACAACCAAAGTACCATTCATCTTACTAAGAATTCTACAATTCATTTGAAAAATAAACACATACAAATGAGATATAATTTCATACGATCAGTATTGGAGGATGGAAAGTTGAAGTTAGAGAAAATTTATATAATTAAGAATCCAACAAACATGTTTACAAAGGTGGTAAAATGAGAGAAGTTGATTTCCTCTTCAACTTATATTGGTCTTAAAGATTAAAAATGGTGGAAATAGAAATAGCTATGTCTAGGGCTATCATTCTAGTTGGAGCTATAGGAGTGGTGGTGCTACAAGATCAGTCTCCAAGTGGGAGATGGTTTGGTGTGGATACAATTTATAATTAGCACATAATGGAAGTTGAACATGTGGTAGTTCTAAATAGTCATATGGAATTTGTAGTTGCATGCAATAAGTCACATGTAGATGAAGGTAGATATTCTCATGGTTTTGTGATGTTCACACACAACAACATGTGAGAAAAATAAAGTGTAGAGCATAGATTTTTTATTTGGAGCACATAAAAAATTGCTATAGGTTTATGTAATTTTAATATGTATTTTTTTGGAAATTTAATAGAAACATATATTTTTTGTGGATGTAGCCCAAAATGGTCAACCACGTTTAAAAAAATTATTGTCTATGAATTCATCATTTTTTGTCATTTATTTTTGTATTTGCATTGTTTAAATTTGTTCCTTAAATTGCTCCAATCTTGCTTGACATCCCAACACTTTGAAGAACATAATGGATGTAATGTAGCTAAGTACAAGAGAAGAAAAAAGTAGATGATGAGGAAGAAAAGTTTGAAGAGGAAGAAGTAGATGAGGATTGGATGACAACTTTTGATTTCTATAATTCTGGTAATAATAATATTTTATAGGTATAGTGGTGAGAGAGAAGTGGATAAATGAATTTTAGTGGAGGTGGGTGGAAAAAAGTAGGTTTAATCCCACAAAAGAAGGAAAGGGAGAAATTTTTTTTTGGAGGATTTTAGATCATGGTGGGATAATTATTAGAAATGAGGAAGATGAGAGTGGAACTTGGTGGAGGTGGTTGGTTTAGAGCTAGACAAATTCCATAAGAGAGGAGCAGGAAAAAAGTATTGGGTGGAGGTGGATGGTTTGTAGTGGTTTGAAGCCCACAATAGGAAGGAGAATGTGGAAATTATTTTGGAGGAGGAGGTCAAGATATGGTGGAAAAAGATCCAAAAATGAAGAGAAAAGAAGATAAAACTTTGGCAGAGGAAGAAAGGATTTTTCTTGCCAAATTTTTGAAGAAAAAAGAAGAAAACCCATTGCAGGATACCAATTCACAACATAGGAGTATGCTGGTAGAAATTCTTAGTGTGTCTAATATAGGAGCATTTGGGTCCACATGAAATTTCACATCAACAAAGAAAAATTAGGTTATCTTTCAATTTTAGTGTAGTTTTGGAGTGTGTTTCAGTTGGTTTTTCTATCCATGCAAAGATTTGGGCTTTATTTAGATATAGGGTGAAGGGTTCCATATAGATGCAATATGTTAACAGTCATCTAGATTGGTTTGGTTTTGTTCAAGTTGTTTTCCACTATTGTACATTTGTAGAAATTCTATGTGCATCTAAACACTTGCAAAAAAATCAGAACCATCTTGACTTGCGAGAAATTGCATGTGAACTATATATTATGTTTGGAACTTGTTTAAATGATTTTTTTTGAATTGTGACATCATCTAACCTTGTCAAAATTTTAATCCATTAGAACATGTGGAAAAATTCAAGTGAATGCAACTTTACCATTTAACCATCTAGTTTAGATGAACAGTTTTGATGATAACATCATTGTTATGTGGTGATGATATCAGCATGGGTGATAGTGTACGATAATGTTAGCATGATGTATTGATGATTTCAACATTGTACAAAATGCATAAGAACCCAAGTGAACTAGAAATTCAATTGGAAAGTGTGTTTTCCATAAGAGGATGTCATAGTGGTGTAGGTGTGTACAAATGTAGATATTTTTATTTGAACTAGACAAGTGAACCAAATGACATGAAGGTTTGTGTCATCTTTAAATGAAAGGAATTTTTAAAAATAAAATTTGGTTTATTTTTTTGATGCAAATATTTGGATTCGAATATAAAATTGTAGAAATTTCATGTGCATCTGGATGTTGTGGGATTGTTGGTGTCATTTTCACTTTTTGGAAGTTTTATGTACAACTAGATGTTTGTAGGGTTTTTCTGGCCATTGGAATTTGTAGACAAATCTTACTGAACTTGTAGTGTAGAAAAACATATCCCTTTTACATTTTCACACTTGTTTGGGCCCTCCTAGTTAATTTGGACTTAATTGTGCCTTAATTTAGTGTTGTAAAATGTATTTATTTACACTATCACACCTATTTAGGGCTCCTTTAGTTAATTGAACTTAATTTTCCTTAATTATCCCCTTAATTCATTTACCAAGCCTATTTAATTACATTTTCCAAAGTGGAATCCTGACATTCATTAATGCCTAAACATAACACTTATCATTGAGCAATGTGTGTCCTAGGTTTATGGACCTATGTCCCATTCTCCCATGGCTGAATGGGTACTCCCTTGACCTTAGGACCTAAATTTAAATTATGTTTTTGGTGGGATTTTAATATCTCTAAGTGTATATTTAGATGTCAGCTTGTAATATTTGAATTTTGGAAAATTGGGGATACATATCTATAAATATAAGGTCATTTCACTATGTTTCACCTAGAATTTTTGTGACTTCATAAGAGCAATTCAAGAGAATTTTTGGAGAACTTCAAGACATTCACAACAAGATTTATTAGAGTTTTATTGCAGCAATCAAGATCCAATTTCCATGTCAAAGCCTTCTTGCATCATGCATGTTCTTGGAGCTAATATGGTGATGTAGGTTTCATGATCCACTCAACCATTCAAAGTATTATTTCAAGCAAGATTCAAGGTTCAAGATCCAAATCCATTGAATCCATTTAATGCAATTTACAAATTTCCATTCCAAGGTTTATTCAAAGGTTTGTTGAGTGGTAACATAGCTTTGTTCATTCTTCATTCCCTCTTTCATGTTTCATTTCATTTCAAGGTTTAATTACCAAAATGGGGTTTGACCAAGGTAATGTTGATGGTGTTTTCTGCACAACAACAACTCAGACATAATGCAATATTCTATCTCTCTTGAAAGGTAATTTTTAAACAAGTTACTAAAATCACCCCAAGGTCTCTCGGGTGTCAGGTCATGACAGTGCATAAACAACTTAGATAATATGTGAAAATGTTGGTAATCACAATCGAACCTTACTACAAGCAAACTGTATCTCTCTAATATATTAGATTTTACAATATTTTGATCTTAAATCATAACTGAATAATAAAGAAACAACAAAAGATGAGGGTGCAAGAGAAGTAATGAAATCTAAACTATAAACTATTTCTAGGATGAACAATATAAATGATAAATTCCTGGAATGGACCAATCTCAAATAACCAATTCTTGCTTAACCCACAATGCAATATCACAAGAATGGTGCAATCTTCTAAGGCATATAGATTTTCAAATCATAGATATTCACCCACAATCGAACTAAGCACAAATAGATGTGTGGTCCAGGTTGACTTCACCAGTCTACTACAATCAGATAGTTGCTAGGAGTATAGACCAGAGATTGCTACAAACATTCCAAGCATGAAATCATGAACACTATTCACCAAACTGATCTAATTCCAGATCTAACATCTAATCTTATCTTCAAGCAATTCAAAAGATGGAACAACAGGAACCATGCAGGATAAACTAACACAAAGGAATTCACCAGAGAAACCAGAATGCCTTCAATTGTATTAGATCACCAAAATGTAGCAACAATTCCACTGTTCTATGTTACAACATTTGCTCCAAGGAACTAACTACTATCTCTACTATAAAATGCACTAGCTCTTCCTTAATCTAGCTTGTCTCTTTTTAACTGTCTAACTAACTCTTTACAAATGAGGTAGGAATTCCATTTATAGAAAATCCTCAAACATGTCGGCCCAGCCAAACATTTACAATATAAAGTAGCCAAAACAAGTCGGCCTCAGGAATTTCAAAATAAGGCACACATTAAATGCCGATACATCATCAAGGTTGGCCAAAACACATTCCCCAATGCAGCTCAAATCAACAAATTCCCTATAATAATAGGGAAGCACAAATCTCCAGGTTGACATTAATTGTCGCCTCCCTTATCTTTGTTCTGATCCAACACTTCATGAACCTTCAAAAACACTCTATCCAGCTCAGCAATAGGTGGCAAGGGTAGGATTTTGAGCCGACACTCAATGGATCCAATTTCTTCCTTCGACTGCTTGACCGTTGCATCCCAATCACCCCTATATGCCGAGTACTTATCCACCACAGCCAGATAAGTAGCCGCATCATCCAATTGATGCCCTGTCACAAAGTTTTCAACATCAAGGGCATATACATCATGCCACCATTCCCTTAATTGCTCCAAGCTCAAGTATTTAGGAGCAATCTTCCTCCTGCCAGTCATTACTTCAAAAAAGGCGATGCATCCATCATAAACATTGGTTAAGTCACCATCCATCTGCTTCCTTTGCTTATAAATATTTTTAATGGCCTTCTGTCGGATTTGTAGGGCCTCAAACCACTCCCAAGGATCATTAAACCTAGATGAAGGAAGGATTCCATCAGTAACCAACTGATCCTTACCATACTCCATGATTGCTTTAGTTTTTTGCAATAAGAGATCAGTGTCTTCCTTATCTTGAGATAAAACATGCCCTAATAAATCTTTAGCCATTATTGCATCCTTTCCAGTTGAAAGGATCTCCTTTATTGCTTATTTTCGGAGCCCTCAATTTTCTTAACGACACGATGAGCAGCAGGAAAGCTTTATCCTTCGTCCTTTCGGTCGTTCCTTAGTTTCATGCCATTTCAGTTTGAGTTCAACGAATTCCAATCGAACCTCCTCTCTACTCCTTATCTATAATAGTTCAAAGAGTTCATTGTTCTTTATTGTAATTCTTTTTTCTTGCGACCTTTGTTCTGTTCTATTGTGGTAGTGGCGATGAGCAACTTGTTGTCCTGACCGCTTTATTCTTTTGAATCTACGGAGGATGCGCGACGCCGATTTTATTTTATCCTAATCGAGGGAGGTCCTCAACAATGACATGTTTCCTTCTAATCTCTTTATCTAACCAATCTGAGACAGCAGGATCCACCCGGACTTCATCTTTCTTGACTTCTTCATGATGTTCCGCTATCTCATCCTTTTCCTTTTCAAGAGACTAATCACCTTTATTTTCCAACTCTGGCTCTTCTTCTTGCAGTGGTGATGGAGTCTTAATAGGGACATCCTCCTTCTCAGGGGATCTGTTATCTTTGCTGCTCATAGGAGAATCCTCATACTGTACCAATGGAGAAGGGTGCATTTCCACACCTTCAACCTCAAGCTCAGCTACTACACCAAAGAGTTCTCCTTGAATGGTTCTGCCTCCCCGCTGGTCTCATGCTCTTCATGAGTTGTCTGCTCAGGTATACTCAATGAAGGAGAGGTAGCCTTCTACTATCCCACAATGGATGCCATTGGAAGAGGATCTATCTTTTGCATGGTCTCCTTGGGAGATGGAGTCCTTGACCTCCTCGAATAAACCCGAGGTTTCTCTCCTGAGCTCTCCACATCAACCACTAGAGGATTTGCCTCATCCTTGGAAGTTTCTTGATCTTTCCTCTTTGAAGCCCTAGTTGTCCTTTCCCTTTTTGGCTCTGGAGGGGTATCTTCTTTCTCTGCTTTCTCAAGTTCTTCCTCCTCAACAGACTTACCTATTTTCAGAATACAACTCCTCTTTTTCCCTCTAGGCTTCCTCTTCTTTTCAGGCTCACTCTCCTTAGGACCTCTGATTTTAATCTTGAAAGGTGAGCTCACCTTAGTTTTTTCTGCAGAATCATCCTCACCGGATTCCTCTGAAGTGGAATGGGCATTCAAATTCCCCATCAAATTGAAGGTACATGGTACCTTCTTGCTTTCCAATTCCCATACTTTGTGCTTCAACCATGACTTGGTAAATTTCATGACAGGAGCCATTAATTCTTCCAGCTCAGTTATCTCATTATCTGACCAATTTATCTCCCCAATGGATCTGTCCTTGACTGATTCAAATGCATGATCTTGAACCAGATTCTCGTCGTCCTCTAATTGATCAGGGATTAACTTAACATTGTACATTCTGATTACATCAACGGGAAGCCTAGAATATCTCTTCTTCCTCACCTCAAAGTCATCCTTGATGTTCGCCCAGTAATCCTCTAGATCATCCTTGTGGTGATATTCTTTAGTTGCCTTCTTCTGCGCTTCTCCAGTGATGTCAAAATTTGTCCTCTTAGAATGGAAAGAGAAACCAAAATCACTCAATTTCTCTCCTGATGCATGAGTTGATTGGATTGAAGGGAAAGCCTCACTTATACCAATTTTCAAAGGGAAGTCTCCACCGAACCTTGTCTTTTGCTTTTCCTTTTTAACAATAGCATCAAAGTCACATATTTGCCGGGTAACCTCTAAAAGAATGACATGGTCAGTAGGATATCTAGGCAATCTGTATGGAGCAGTTGGACATCCATCAATCCTAATATAGGAGAAGGTAGGGAATTGTATAAACCAAGCTCCATATTTCTTAATCAGCTCCTTGGCTCCATCAGAGATTCTCACATGCTCTGCGTTTTGAAGTAACCTAGTGATATGCATAGTGAATGCATCATTTTCTCTTCTGTAATTTGAATTCCTTAGGTGCAGCTCAGGATACACTTCATAAATGACATCCTGTCTGAATGTTCCTTTTAGATTCAAACCGCTGTATGGGTAAAATCTAGCAAGCACATACATCACATAAGATGACATAGTGAATTTGTTTGATTCCAACACATCCCTCATCTGTCTATCAATCATTGCACTGATAATCCCTACCTAGTGATAATTGATACCCTGCTCAATCTTGTTGATGACGTGCACCATCCAATTCTCCAACACCCCAGCGCTCTTCAAGCCGGCCACCCTACTTAACAGTGTGATAGCATCATATATATCCTGCCTGAACTTGACCCTGTGCAACTACTTAGGCAGCTTGGAGAAGTGGGATTTTGGCTTCTCAATCCAATAATTGATCAACTGCTGGGCTTTGGTAGGCTCATCCTCATAGTAAGTTCTAGCCAAATCCATGTCCAAGGCACACACACATGGTAAGTATGGCATATCAAATTCCTGAGCAATAGAAATGGGATTAAATTTTTCCAACACTCTTCCATCAGTGTTGACAATCCTCTGCATGTCAAAGTCATATTGGCGGGCACACTCCAATATCAATTCATAGCACTGAACTATAGGAGGAAATCTTGCCACATGGGCCAGTCCGGACTTCATTATTCCCTTGGTCAAGGCCGATAGATCTTTCTAAGCTGTCCTTTCTTTGAATTCCTCATATCTCCATGCTCCTACATTGGTGTCGGAGACCTCAGACCAAACTAAAGCTATCTTACTGTCGGGCAACTGACTTTTCACATCCATCCTCAACTTCTCCATGTCTGTAACTGAAGACCGTTTTGTATCACGCTTGGCCTTTCCTGCTGCTGCTTTGCTTGACTTAGCCTGCATTCACAAAAGAACCTCATGAACATCCCATTATCATCAATATTTCAATCAAAGGTTAACCTTGAAACCACATGAAATAACTAAGATCAATCAATAATCAACAATCTTAAAATCCGGGAAACTGAGGTAATCCGGGAAAATCCAGTCGGGGCAGAATTTAGAGAAATCGACCTAGACGGACTCCCGCTGCCAAGACATCATTCATCAAACAAGTCATCAATATGGATAAAAGAGATGCATAATTACCATGATATTGATTCATTTAGCAACAAGAAATCATCATCTAACCTTTAGTTCATCGCTTTAATTTCGAAAATCAAAATGAAATGAAACCAAGCAGAAAACCGGAAAAAACCGAATGGTTCAGATTTTCGTAGACAGCTTTGAAATTTCAGGAACTCATCATATTTCGGGAAAATAGATGAATCCTAGAGAATCCAGGTGTGCAGGAATTCTGCGGACACCTTGAAAACCCGATGATCATTTAACGCACAAACTACCAATCGAATGATCATACAAACCTCCCTATTCGGATTCCAATGGACATAGAATCAATCCCAATAAGTCGGATTTCGATTGCACATGAATCTAACTCCCAAAAACTCTCAAGTGATCGATTCCTGCAATGAAATGATGATGCCCTAATCTTTAACAACCAAACCTCTGCCATGAGAGCTAAAGCAAGCTAAAAATTCAAACTCAATCCCTCAAAACGATGAAACTAAGGTGCCCTAGGGTCTCAAATACTGTGAACAAGGTCGAGCAAAACACAAGACAAGAGGACCATGATGACTCCACTGAACTCAAGAAATCCAGGCAAACATACTGAAACCCTAATCCCCACAACATAGCAGACTACGCGCCAACAAGGCAAGGCCTTAACAGAAACACCTAGGCACAGGGGTATACCCGACACTCGATTGATAAACGAAGAGATGCACAGTGTGGATGATAAGACCCATGGAAGGGTGAGTCCAAACCCTTAGTTCAATAAATATGAAACCATAAAAAAATGAGTGAAGGCCGACCCAAATAACCACCCATAACTTGAAAGATTTAATCAAGGCGCAAAACAAAAGGGAAGTCAATAACAACTTACCATGGATCAATTCGAATGAAGCTCAAACCCAAGGAAGTCACTGCGAATTAGGGAGTCCTAGCAACAAAAATGTCAACACAGATCTCCAAGGAATCCACGTGCAAGCAAACCAAATCCACCAAATAGAGTTCAAAATGAATAAACTCAAGCACTAGAGCAGATGGAAAATGAATAATGAAATCATGAAAAGCACTAGAAGCCTTTAAACTCGCTTAAATTCGTGCCAGAGAAAACGTACCTCAAGCATTAATGGCCGATAAGACATATCGAAGAAATCCAGAAACCCGAGCTCAAAACAAAAAACCAAAAAAAACGGAGCCAGAGGGACTATCCGGGTAAGCACGAACTCCACGGATAACGCATCCTTCGGGACTCTGCCGCAGTCGAGGAAAATATGGGTCACCCAAAAAATCCCGGATTCATCCAAAAACCCGGACTTCGAAAATTCCGACAGCGACCAGACTATGAACCAGGACCCGGGAAAATCTGGGCAAACTGGAAATTCCCAGATCCAGGGCAAAACCCGGACTTCCATTAAAAACCAAGTTTGATCAATTCAACCTTCAGGGTAAGACCAAGACAAGCAAGACCAACATCTCAAGACCTTGAAAGGACAAATCCAATAAAAACCAAAGGTCCAAGAGACATTCGAAATGAAAAAGGGGGTCCCCACTCCAAGTGGGGCGTGTGTGCAAAATTTGCACAACAGGTAAACCCCCATTCACCAAAACAAACAATTTTTCCCTCTCATGTCATGTTTGTAGATCTAGGTGGATGAATGCTTGAAGATCTCTTGAAGAGAAAAATTGAAGAAGTTGCCAATTTTGCAATTTTTTCATAAAAGTTGTCATCTCACGAAAACTCATCTATTGAATTTATTTCAAACTTTCCAACACTGAAACCTGGAGAATCTGGAAGTGTAGAGATAAGACTAGAGGCTCCTAAAGGTTGTAGAAAAATCCTAACAAAGGAACCATTCACCCTTAGGTGAGTGAGTCCCAAATTAGCTTCAAAAACTGACTTTTGGTGAAAGGTACATATAGATCTTCCCTTCTCTGATTTGAAATTTGATTGTAGGTTATGTCACTATTGAGTTTAATCTTGTTGTTTCAAGTGTTGAATTGCATTTTGGTGTTAGTTTACTATTTTTAGTTTTTCTCCTCAAAGTGTTGTTTGACCTTGACCCCCATCCTTCATTCATAAGGAAATCTGAAGATTCACATCTTGAGTTGACTCACCTAAGGGTTGCAATTCGATTCTTCATGTGGATCTCATTTCCTAATGAAATAAAGGAAAATAGATCTATCATCTTACCATATTTAATTCAACCCACATCTAAAACCACATTTTCCTTTGTTTCATTTTGGTGAACCCAAAATTTGAGAATTGTTTCTTTATGATTTTGGAGTCTATTTTAGACCTATATCTAGGATTGGAATTCATTTGAATTGCATTGCATTGCATTTAATTGAATCTCATTTAGCCTTCCTTAACTTGCATTAGTTTGAATTTCATTTAGGGTTTTAGGATTGCATTTTTGCATCTCTTAAATTCTAAAAAATATAAAAAAATCAATCATTTTTCAAATCATTTACATAGCATTGCATCATCATTCATTTAAATTTGAAAATAGAATCAAAATTTCACATCAAAGTAGGTCTCCTAGTTTGTCATTTATCATTATTTTGCATTTGCATTTAGACTTAAATTTCTAGAAAATTCAAACTGCAACCACTTGTCTTAGTCTAGAATCTGAAAGCCATAGGAATCAATTTAGAAACCTGTATCTTCATTTTTCAAAGCCCTCATCTAGGTCCCATTTTCCCATGGGTGAATGAGTCCTTGATTAGGGCTTTTTCCTACATTTCTGAGCATCAAAATCTCTATTTCTATATTCTGTTTTATTGTTACAGTTTCTAGAATTTATGTTATTTCAAATTGATCATATCAAGCTTCAATTTATAAATTTAGTGCATTGTGAGAATTGAAAATTGCATTTACAAGACATCATTTTCAAGTTTTTGCATAGCATAATCAAAAAATTATTTTGTTTAGAATCTGAAAATTTCCTTTACGTATTTGCATTGCACTTTACATTCTAGGATTATTTTATTGCATTTTACCTCTTATCCATTTTGGGTGTATAATGAGTTTGTGAAACTTGTATGAGATTCACAACTTGGTGTCTTATTTCCAATATTGTCGTGATATGCAGTTCGACTCATGTCATCCTATGATACACCATTCGTCATGGATCTTGGGTTTTCTAGCTCTTTCACTCATAGTGTTGACACTAGTCAACCCTTTATGGATCCTAGCTTTCATACCTCATTTCCAATAACTTCCCTACCCACAACTCATGTGCATGATGTTGAAACAACGGTTGCTAATGTCCCACAAGAGAACATAAGAAGGATAGATGAAGAAATAGAAAAAATGCAAAATTTTGTGACTTCTGAAAAAAATTCTAGTAGTGCCATATCTGCTTTAGATAATATGAGGAAAATTCTTGAAAATGAAAATGGAATAGACATTGTGCAAATTTTATCTCATATTGTTGATAAACATGTTCCTACAATGACTAGTTGTGCTCAATTTTTTGGATATACTCAAATTCAAGGTGGAAATTCAATTCCTCCTTCCACAACCCTTACCTTTATTCCTACCTACACTAGTACTCATGTTACTACAACCATCCATCCTACTAGAAATGTTAACACTTCCTTAGGTATTTCCACTGGGAATCCCTCTAGCTTTGTGCATTCAAATGTCATACCTCCTCATCCACCCCCCCTCACAAATATACAATTCACTTGCCCTCCATATACATATAAAACTCCACCTTATTCACCTCCATCTCACAACACCAACAATGATCCAATCCTTAACACATTTTAGTAAAATGTTTCATCCATCCAACAACAAATTGCTACATTGAATCAAAACAACAATGGACAACCTTCACAATAGATCAAAACCAACCCATTATCCTTGGAGATATTGAGAAAGAAAATGCCACAAGGTATAAAGATTCCTAGATTTGAGAAATATGGTGGGAAAGGAGATCCTATTAGCCATGTTTTTGCTTACACAACCTTATGTAGTGACTTCATTTTTGAAGATAAACTCTTGGCTAAACTCTTCCCTAGATCCTTGAAATATATTGCTTTAGAGTGGTTTTTCTCTTTACCGAATAATTCAATACATTTATTCAATGAACTTATTGATTCCTTTTACAACCACTTCCAAATTCACATGGGTCCTAAGATGACCTTAGCTGATTTGATGACATATAAACAAAAGGATGATGAAAAGGTCATGGATTTCATAGCATGATACCAAATACTTTATTCACAAATAAACATTAAGATTCCTGATGCCAACCTTCAAAAAATGTTTATTTTTGAATTTCAAGAAAAAATCCAAGCTAAGCTTGAGATTTTGAGATTTCCTTCCTTGACATAGTTGTGCATAGTCCAAGTCATGATTATCAAAATTTGGTTAGTAGTTGTGAAGTGAAAACTCCCTCTAACCATCTTGAAAATTTTGAATCCACACCTCAAATCAACTATCAACCTTTCAAGAAAAAAAATAAGGGATTTTTACAACTTAACCCCCTCAGCCAAATCAACATGTTGACACCCAAGTGGATGCTATAAAGATGATAAATCCATTTGGAGATAGGAATCAAAAATTCACTCCTCTTCCTGATACCATTCATAATATTATGTTGCAGCTCTTAGACAAGAATTTGATTTCCTTACCTCCTATTAGAGCATTTGATGCTACTAAGGCTTTACCTTCAAACTATAGACTGAATTCTTATTGTCATTTTCACCATCAAAATGGACATGATACTAAACATTGTAAGTGTCTTAAACATCTCATGGAAGACCTCATTGATTCTAATCATATTCAAATTGGATATGTTAATGATTAAGGTAATAAGTCCGTAGCTCCTCCTAACCAAAACTCACAAAGCTTTACCAATCCTATGCCTAATCATAATATCTCCTTTGTCAAAGCTAGTGAAACAAATAATGATGTGATGAATGTTGACACAAATGATGATAAAATGAATGATAATGAGGAAAACTCTATAGAATCTAAGGTTATATTTGTAACTGAGGGTAAATTCTAAGGTTTTAGATTAGATCAATCAAATGAATGTAAATCATAAATGTCAATAAACCCAAAGTTCTATAGAGCACAAAGGAAATTAAACAATAGAACAATTATACATGTAAATCGCAATTCCCATGATTACCTCCATAGTACCTTCTTACTTGCTAGATGATGTTGCCCTCAGACTCATTGTGCGAGCAATCTGAAAATGTCTAAGTCCTACAACAAGCCTTGAAGGATTTGTATAAAAACGTCTAAATGCCTATGACTATGACAATGTCTAAAATTTGATCACATGAAAATAATAATTCTAATGAGAAGCCTAAGAGTGCAAGTGCAAGAGTATAATGCCTATAATATGTGCGTGTGTCTATGTAAAATGTCAGCGTGTCTGTGTGTAATCGAAAAGTGAGAGGAAAATGACATTTTATAGAAAATGTCATTTCGAATGGACGAACGAGATCAAATTCTATGAAAGACCTAGAATGAGAGGTC
Organism: Sequoia sempervirens; assembly: GCA_007258455.2. NCBI lineage: Eukaryota > Viridiplantae > Streptophyta > Pinopsida > Cupressales > Cupressaceae > Sequoia > Sequoia sempervirens. The sequence goes on from VDFB02271358.1 coordinate 103,895,516, forward strand.
TAGATTAAATCTGAGAATCCCTAATCAGGGTTAGGGAAAAATCCTTAATCGAACGATCAAAATAATATCTCAGATAATCGGATCGATGGTGGAGAATAAATGAGGAAATTAATTAAAGAAATAAAGATTTTCGAAAATCAAGAAGATAAGATTGCCTGATTTGTGAGATTCGAAAAATCAAGAAGATAAGATTTGAACTAAAGATTCGATTTGGAAAATCAAGAATCTGCCCGATTACTTGATTTTTGGAAGATTAGTTACTAATTTGAATTAAGATAATTCAAATTATGGATTTTATGAGATAATAAATAATCTTTTTCAAATTATTTATCAAAATGGACTGACAGTTAAGATTGAGATGACATTTTAAATAATTTAATTTATTTAAAATGAGAAGAATATTAATTAGCAATTAAATAATTAAATTTAATCATTTAATTTAGCAGATAAGACTAATTAATTAAATAAATTAATCAATTTATTTAATTAAGACAATTAGTTGACATATTAAATAAATAAATAAAATTTATTTATTTAATAATCGAAGAAATATACGACAAAGGGAATTAAATAAATTAAGAAATTTATTTAATTAAGGGAAGACTTAGACAATTAATGATGTATTTAATAAATAAATAAAATTTATTTATTTAATAATCATGAAGAATACAAAGACATGAATTAATTAAATAATTATGAATTATTTAATCGATTCGAATGTGGACCAAGGACATAATTAAATGTCATAATTATGCTAGGACAAAAGTGGCAAAAATGAAGCTTGCAGGCCTAGGTCATTTTTAGGTGTCTACATTTTTCCCCTCTTTGTCATAATGTCGCTTGTCGCATTGTGACAAAGAAAATAAGTCAAAAATATGCCCCGGTAAAGGTATAGAGTATCATTGCCCTCTCAGGAAATTTTCAAATTTTGGGTCGGCGACAGAAAAATTTGCAAAGTGTCCTGATAAATCAATTTAATGACCAGAAAAACAATAGCGCAGTCGGTTTCAGATTCTGACATGTTTAAAGCAACTAACGAGGAAGTCAAAGGTGGTCAAACGAGCCTTCAGTATTGACCTTGTTTGAAAAATGTCATTTTGACCTTATAAATAGGTTGACAAAGGGGTAAAAGTCAATTCACTTTTACTATTTACCTTGCGAAATTTGAGAGTTTAGAGCGAAAGGCGCAACAACGAGGATGGTTATTCCAGTGTCAGAGCACCGCGGGGAGATCGTGAGGACCTTCAGGTGGCCAGAGGGCTCAGAGCCCATGGTATGTACTCCTGCCTTGCTTTGTCATTTTTTTGTTTTGCGTGTCAAATGCTAGTTTCTAGGGCAAACAACGAATGCACCGCGACGCAGATGCATTCGCGTAAGTCGTAATCGCTTTCGCGTTCAACGCATTTGATGCGTCGCGACGCAAGTGTGATGTTAAAAAGGGAGGACCGGCGGTTTGCACCGCATTTGACAATTCATTCGACGCATGCATGTGACTTATTGAGTCGCATTTGACTGCTTGAATGCCGCAATCGCCATTTTGCGACGCATTCGCTGTCTTGAGTGACGCAACTGCTAAGGTGTGTCGCATTCGCCATGTTGCGACACAATCGCAAAATTTCATGCCGCAAGTGTGATAATGTGACGCAATTGATCTATTGCAACGCATCTGATGTTTGGAATGACGTAGTTGACTTTTCGCGACGCAATTGCTTTGTTGCGACGCAATTGCCTGTATCTTTAATAGAACTTGTTTTGATGTTTGCGTGACCTTATATGCTTTTGATAGTATTAATAATTTGTTCAATGTGTTCTGATGACTTGATTTGGTTTTTGCAAAGGCAGCTTGCCCCTATTTATACTCACGAGAGCAGACCGACGATGTTTCGGTTTGTTGATCAGTTGGACCCGCAAGAGCGGTGACAATTGATGCGACTGGGTTTATTCTATGCTGCGTTCATGCCCGCCATTCGGGCGAACAGGGGTCTGCTGACGGCGTTGTGTGAGCGGTGGCATTTAGAGACCTGCTCCTTCCACCTGTCGATGGGTGAGGCTACCATCACCTTAGAGGATGTCTACCATATTTTGCGAGTGCTGATTCGCGGGGAGTGGATCGTCTACGACCCTCGGCATGACGACCAGAATTTCTGTGCCTACTATCGAGATCAGGGTGCATGACTAGGGATTCGGGGCTATGAGATCCAATGGGAGTTCATGGCGGAGCACTACGGGCACTTCAATGCATTTTTGGTGACTATGATTGCAGGTATTTTGGTTCCCGACCGCTGGGGACACGCGTTCCCTATTGGCTAGGGAGACGTCCTGGTGGGCATGAGGCGAGACAGGACTGTTTATGCTTGGGGTCCTTGTTTACTGGGGACACTTTATCACCAGCTATATGATGTTGTGTATAGGAGAGGAGAGAGCATCTCATGTGGGACGACCCTGATGATGATCTGGGCTTGGGAGCACATTGCGATATTTTGACCTCCCATTGAGAGATCGCAGTTGGCTGATGGTATGCCCTATGCGTACTATTATGCAGGTGCGTTACAGTAGACCCATATGGGCGAGACAGGGTGGTGGTGGCATCGTATTGACACGATGATATCCTTTATCTAGAGGCCATACCGAGATTGTGGTCAGTGGGATGACGAGGATGAGCACTTGAGTCTGTGCAGGTAGTTCAGGTACCTGATTGGCCGGACAGTGCAGACGTCCCTGATTATTGAGATGTACTTTCCGTAGCATGTTTTGAGATAGTTTGGAGAGCAGCAGGATGTGCCCGCAAGGACAGCGCAGTATGCTCGATCATCTAGGGAGTACGCGTGGGGGCCAACTATCCTAGTGGCATTCGTAGAGCAGCAGATAGACGGGCTAGTAGCCTAGGCCTGGGGTTGGAGGGGAGGAGCAACAGATCTTGGTATGACCACAACTTATGATTTATGGTGGCAGGCACACAGGCCAGTGCCACTGATAGATCCGAATGGGCCAGCACCAGTAGACAGACGATTCGTGATTCCACGGGTGCCACGGGCCAGGCGAGGAGGCAGAGGCGGTGACAGGGGCAGAGGCCAGGGGAGAGATGGAGGCCAGGATGGAGGCAAGGGTGGAGACGGAGGCAGAGGTGGAGACGGAGGTAGGGTTGGGGACAGAGGCAAAGGCAGAGATAATGGCGGAGATGGCAGGAGGCGACGACGGGATGGATAGAGACAGGCCCGGAGAGTGCGCCCACGAGTGGCGAGGGTAGCGTTAGATGCTATCCTCGAGGTTGGTGAGGAGGGTGAGGGTGAGGAGCAACCCAGACATGAGGGAGAGGGTGAGGAGAGATGGGAGGAGGAGGCGGCGGTGGGGGGATAGGAGGAGGAGGTGGATGTGGCGGTAGGAGGTCAGGAGGAGGAGGTGGATGTGGCGGTAGGAGGTCAAGAGGAGGAGGTGTTGGGATAGGAGGAGGAGGTGGAGGTAGAGGTCAGAGGACATGAGGATGTGGAGGTGGAGGTTGGAGGACAAGAGGAGGTGGAGGTGGAGGATGATGATGACGAGGACGATGCCATGGATGAGGCCGAGAGGCTCCTCAGATGGCATATGGTAGAGGGAGAGGTGGAGATACCGTCCACCTCAGGGTTGCCCCAGGACACCATAGCAGATCAGAGGGTGGCCGACCTACAGCAGAGACTGGATGAGAGCACAACATAGGTCAGATCATTGCAGTCAGCTCTGGAGGTAGCCCATGTAGAGCGGGATCAGGTGGTGATCCGCCAGCAGCATGGAGCTCAGTGGTGTACCGATTTTGTAGCACTCTGCATAGGGCCTATGGGAGACATGGCCTGTGAGCTTGCTAGGGTGAGTATGAGGCTGGGATAGTATAGGACACTATATGAGCAGGAAGTGCCACCAGAGTGGCGGGATACTAACTTGTCCCGGTCACAGTCGAGGATAGGTAGTGGACACAGGTCAGGCAGTGGCAGTGGTACCATGAGTCATACCAGTGTTGGAGGGTCCACCTCGACAGGACACACTTCAGGGCACAGGTCACATCATTCACATAGGCACACTCCGGGTCACAGCCACGAGTCAGCTGGATCAGTGCAGAGGTCAGTAGAGGGATAGCCACTAGCGACAGATCCATCCCCCTCTCAGAGTCCGACAGCAGTGACCTCACAGATGTTTGCTACCGTCGGGATGATACCCTCACTCGCGGTTCCATCAATATCACAGATAGAGGCTGCTACAGGACCACCTATTGTTTCAGCGCCCGTGATAGAGCTACAGCCGCCACATTCTTCGCCTCGAGGGGATGATGAGAGCCTACCCTAGGGGCATATTTGTATTATGACACACTATGTATGGATTATTGAGCCTGCGAGCTCCATTTTTGGGATATTTGTTGACTCTATCCTGTGACATTGTACCTTTTTGAGATGATTCTATATGATGATGCAATTTTGATGCGGCCTACATGTGTTATGTGATGCTATTTGCTTTATGCATTATGATGTGTATGATGTATGATTTGTGATGTATCATGTATGTCATATGATGCCTATTTGAGATTTTGATGCCATGATGATGCAATACTTATTTATATGATTATGTTAATGCAATGCCTGTGATTATGTATATGATTTAATGCCATGGATGATGTATGTATGGACCTAATGCAATGTATATGATTTAATGCCATGAATGATGTATGTATGGACCTAATGCAATGTTTATATGATCATGTATGCACTTATGTTTTTGGATGTCACAGGATATCATCGCGGGATGGACGAGAGAAGATGACGAGACTGATGAGACAAGACGATCAGACTAAAGAGGAGAAGACATGAGACTGACGAAAATGCATGCTAATTCCTAGACCAAATCCTTCAAAACTTTACTGTAGGACTTTTAATATTTATTGCTCTTAATCATCATTGGGCAAACTATTGTAATGGCCAACAAACACCATGATATGACATAGATCAAGGTGTGCAAGGTCATACCATTACATAAGACAGATAGTCACAGAAAAGGATGATCATGACTCATACCAAGAGCGTGACTGCCCCAGTCTTTTTGTCATAATCAACCACAAGCAGAAAAAGAGAAGTAGAAAACATGACACGTCGTTGCTTCTCTAAATCCTGTTTCCAGGACATCCTTGAGAAACTAGTGACATGATTGCCAAAATACAAAAATAGAGTCCCTACCATGATATGTCGTTGCTTTTCTAAATCCCTGGATCAAGATCTCGCTGAGAAGCTAGTAGTCATGCGTGTCAATTGTCATGCTACGTCACTGCTTCTCTAAATCCTGTTTAGTGGGATCTCGCTGAAAAACTAATAACATGATAAAAGACTAAAAGACAATTGTCAAGTGTTTGCCAAGTGCGTCTGGATATCCCTTGTTCTAATGTCAAAATTTCTGATTTAATAATGTCGAGATGTCCAAATGTTTGAAGTTTTGATGATCTTGAAAAATGTCGAGAATTGGTGAATTCAGGAAGGACACATCCTGAATAATGCCGATGTCGAGAGGATTTTATCCCTAATAGTCGTAAGGGGTCCCTCCAAATGATGACGATGCCTAGGAAGGACACATCCTTAGGCATAAATGACAGAGTTGGTTCTTCAAAAGGACACATCTGAAGAATACTGATGTCATGAAGAGTGATCTTTAGATGTCAAGAGGATCACTCAAAATGTCGAATGACGATGACAACGCCTAGGAAGGACACATCCTAAGGTGTAAATGACAGAGGTTATCATTTAGAAGGACTCATCTGAATACTAACCGAAATTTGACAGTTTGACTGGTTTATGATGATTTGACTTGCTTTGACCGAGTTTGACTTGTGTTTGACTATATGCTGATATTGCCTTGATGATATGAGTGATGTGCTGATGAGATTGTCATGCTGAATAAATGATTGTTTTACTTTATTGAAGAATTTTGACGTGTGTGCCAGTGTAGTGCCATGAACCCTAATGGACTGACCTAGTGCGGCCTTGGGGGCTCATCAACAGATGGCCTTGCCTACGTCATACACTCAAAGACCTCGTAGTTCAACACGACCAATGACTTTGTCTTGATGAGTAAAGATTGCGTCATGATTTTATTTTGAAAAACCTAAAAGGACTGACCTAATGTCTCGGGGACTCAAAATGTGAGTCTTGCCTACGTAGCAAGTGCGCAGAGACAACGTAGTTCGACAATGACATGGACCGACTGACTTGATTGAATTTGACAAGAGATGACACTGCATTTGTGTTCGTCGAGCGGTTTGAGTTTTTGTTTGTGGTTTTCTTTAGGACATTTTATGATTTTTAGGTCTTTTTTCAGGACATTTTGCAATGTTTTTTGGTCTTTTTTCAGGACTTTTTGCCAATGTTTTTGTCTTTTTTTTTTTTCAGGACTTTTTACCAGTGTTTTTGTCTTTCTTCAGGACTTTTTATGATGTTTTTGTCTTTTTTTCAGGACTTTTTATGATGTTTTTGTCTTTTTTCAAGACTTTTGCCAATATTTTTGTCTTTTTTTCAAGACTTTTTATGATGTTTTTGTGATCATATGCGACATCCACTGCAGTTGCATGATAAGCATTTTGCCCCCAGTCTGGTCTAAGACTTAGCCGTTTGTAGGGAATATGGACAGGATGCTGCTGGTTTACTAGATGGGCGATCGTCCAGACTTGATGTCAATCATTTATCCACTATGATAGGTAGGGTAGGATGTGGTGGCGATTTGCGGAATAATGGAGAAAATACCTTTCATCCTAGGCCAAATTAGACAAAGTGACAGTAGATGGCAGAGCAATGATTGATTACGCATGGTGCCTATTTGCCAGGTTTTCACCATGGTACCTGTCCAAAGTGCCTGATTGCCAGGTTTTCACTATTGAACAAATCATTTTTCTCTTTACTATTTTCTTGACTTTTTTAATTTTTTTGGTGTCACCAAGACGCCTGTTTGCCAGGTTTTCATCAGGGTGACAATTTTTTAATTTTTCAATTTTTTTTGTATTTTATGGTTTGTAGCTCCATCCTCTGATGCTATGCGTAGAACCTTCAGAGATGTAAACTGTTGATGGGCTCTATCAATTGCTCTCCATCTGGTGTAGCCAGCTGATAAACTCCAGAACCAAAAGAAGATATGATAATGTAGGGACTCAACCAGTTTGGTTCAAATTTTCCTGGCTTTTCTCTGTTTGCTTGGTTCTTGGGGTTCTGCATGAGAACTAGGTCGCCAATGTCAAATTTTCTTACCATAACCTTTTTATTGTAGCTACAACAAAGACAGTTCTGATATGCTTGGAGATGGTTCAATGAATTTTTCCGTCTTTCTTCCAGCATTTCCAGCTCATGCAAGCGTGATTGTCCGTACTCCTCTTCATTAGTTAGGCCCTTTAGGGAGACTCGTAGCGAAGGAATTTCGACCTTAATGGGTAAGATGGCCTCTGCGCCAAAGATTAGGGTGAATGGGGTGGCCCCTGTAGGCGTACGAATGCTAGTTCGGTAAGCCCACAGAGCAGGGTTGAGTTGTATGTGCCAGTCGCGGCCAGCGTCATTGACAGTCTTTTTTAGGATCTTGACAATGGTTTTATTGGATGCCTCAGCTTGGCCGTTTCCTTGTGGGTAGTATGGAGATCAAAAGTGGTGTTGGATATGGAATCGCTCACATAACTCACGTACATCTTGGTTTTTGAACGAACGCCCGTTGTCAGTGATGATGGACTACGGAAGGCCATAACGACAAATAATGTAGTTAAGGATGAACTTCGATATTTGTTTGCCGGTAATATATGTCAATGGGATGGCTTCAATCCACTTTGTGAAATACTCAGTGGCGGTAATAATGAATTTGTGGTTGTTGGATGAGGTTGGATGAATCTTACCCACGAGGTCGAGTCCCCATTGAGCGAAGGGCCAAGGAGAAGTGATTGGCCGAAGTTCTTGTGCTAGAGCATGGACCAAATCACTGTGAATTTGACATTTTCGACAAGTCTTGACATACTCAATGGCATCCTTTTCCATGGTCGGCCAATAATACCCAAGTCTCGTTACTTTCTTAGCCAGAGTAGGACCACTCGAATGAGATCCGCATATACCATCGTGCACTTCTCGTAAGGTCGTACATGCTTCGTCAGTGTCGAGACATCTAAGGAGGGTGTCGTCGAAACTACATCGGTAAAGGGTGTCACTGACAATGGCATACCTTGCAGATTTTCTAATGAAGGACTTCCTTTGGTTATTAGATAGGTTCAGTGGAAGGGTTTGAGACTTTAGGTAGTCGTAAGTGTCCTGATACCAAGGAGAGTTGGGACCAACAAGTTTGCAAACCATTTATGATTCTGGGATATCATATGCTGGTATCAAAAGTTGTTCTACTAAGAACTCAAATTGTGACACATTTTTAGGGATGTCTAAGAGAGAACTAATAGTAGCCATTGCATCAGCTGCCTTATTCTATGCCCTAGGGATTTGTTCAAAAGAAACCAATTGGAAGTATGTCAGAAAACTGTCCACCATCCTCTTGTAGGGAAGCAACTTTTCATCCTTTGTTTCATAGTCATCATTCACTTAGTTGATCACGAGCTGGGAATCCTTGAATACAAGCAACGTCTGAATTTTCCATTTGATTGCCAACTTGAGACCTGTGACTAGTGCTTCATATTCAACAATGTTATTTGTACAAGGGAAAGTGATCCTGAATGACTTAGGAATTGAATCCCCCTGTGGTGTGATAAACAAGATTCCAGCGCCTGAGCCATGACCAGTATGAGACCCATCAAAATATAGCTTCCATGGTGCTGCTGGTTCTGCATGAAAAATGGACTCATTAGGAAAATCAATTACTAGTGGATGAGTGACTTGGATTGGTGCATCTGCCAGCTGATGTACTATTACCTGCCCTTTTATTGCCTTACGCTTGACATATTGTATGTCATACTCGCTTAGTATCATGACCCATTTTTCCAACCGGCCTGTTAATGCTGCCCTACTTAGTAGATATTTCAATGGATCAATCTTGGCGACCAGTTGTGTCTGATGACTGAGCATATAGTGTCTTAGTTTTTGGGATGCAAAGACAACAGCGAGGCATGTACGTTCAATGTATGTGTAGTTCAACTCATACCCTATCAGTGTGCGACTGATGTAATAGATTGCTCTTTCTTTTCCTTCATGATCATTTTGTGCTAGCAATGCCCCCAGTGCTGAACTAGTAGTCGAGATGTATAGAATTAATGGTTTTCCATGAATAGGAGGCATGAGGACTGGTGTTGATAGCAGGTAGTCTTTGATTTGCTGGAAGGCCTCTTGACATTTATCCATTCATACAAAGGGGATACCCTTGCACAACAGATACTGAAACAGATGACACTTATCTGCCAATTGGGCTATGAAACGCCGGATAGATTGTACTTTGCCTTGTAGAGTTCTGAGTTCACTGATTCCTCTGGGTGGAGGCATGTCTATGATTGCTTTGACCTTCACCGGATCGACCTCTATGCCTCTTCGGGAAACTATGTACCCCAAGAGTTTACCTGATGTGACCCCAAAAACACACTTCTTAGGGTTTAATCAAACTTTGTACTCTTCAAGTCTCTTGAAAATTGTGTCGAGTACCTTCAAATGATCTTTCCTTGTTGCTGATTTGGCCAAGAGGTCATCTACATAATCCTCCATTATTTTGTGCATCATGTCATGGAAGATCGTGGTCATAGCCCTTTGATATGTGGCACCTACATTTTTGAGACCAAAGGGCATGACGTTCCAACAGTATGTACCCCATGGGAAAGTAAATGTCATTTTATGTTGATCCTCAGGAGCAATGCGGATTTGATTATAGCCGGAGAAACCATCCATGAGGGATAGCATCTCATATCCTGCTGTAAGGTCCACTATGATGCCAATGTTTGGCAAGGGAAAGTCATCCTTTGGACATGCTTTATTTAGGTCTCAGAAGTCTGTACATACACAGATCAACCCATTTGGCTTTGTGACTGGGACCAAATTAGAAATCCATTCAGCGTAGTCAATAGACCTTATGAATCTGGCATCTAACAATTTCTTTAACTCGGCCTTGACCAATAGGGCAACTTGGGGATGCATTTTGCGTAACTTCTGCTTGACTGGTTTAGCATTAGGTAATAGTGGCAGATGATGCAGAACCAGTTCTGGGTCCAATCCTGGCATGTAAGCATAGGACCAGGTGAAATTGATTTTTTGTTCTGCAAAGAATTTATGAAATTCTGGTTTCTCTTCATCAGTCAATGATGTGGCAAATAGGACCATCTTGGGGTCTTCGGCAGTTGAAATGTTATCCTCTATTGTGTTCTCAATAAGCATGGACGATTTCTCTTGTTGCACGGGGAGAAAGTTCATTCCTCCATCTTTGGGCGCCTCAGAGAGGTTTTCACCTGCATATACGTCCTTTATTTTTACTATTTTATTGTCAAGAGGTGCCTTTCGGTTTTCACCTAGAGACGTTTCATTTTTTACTTTATTTTTACTTTTGCGTCTAGAGGATTGAACAGTCTCGCCAAAGTATGCAGTGCAGTCTAAATCAATGGCGAATCCAGATTTGTGGTCCCCACTGGGTATGCCTTCTCGTAATCCCATGAATTCGGCAATTGCCTCATCATTCTGAAATGTGTCCAGAACTGGCGGTCCTTGTTGGTCCCAATCGACTAGTTTAGGGTAAACTAAAGAAATGCCATTGTCAAGGCTAGTGAATTGGGGTGAGGATGCGGACAGCATGCAGATGGATTTAGTGATGTTGTAAATGAGGTTATCATCATCCAACTCTACATCAGACTCTATCCAATATTCTCCTTCGCTAGTGTCATATTCGTTGTCATAATAAGGAGTGAAGGTTTTAGAGTCCTGATTGTCAATGTCGTCTGATACTTCAGATTGATTGGATTGAGGGGGTTCAAACAATGGGTGTTGTATGTCATGGGAAGTGGTAGTGGGACTTTGACTATTTGGTGCTTGTTCAATTTTGAATGTTTTCCAAAATCGTTGTTTAGAGGTCAGTTCCCCTGGTTCGACAAACAAATCATCAAGATAACAGTCACTTAGGGATCGTTCTGAGCCAAATTCCCACTCATGGGAGTCTATTTCGGTGAGGGTTTCGCTAGTAGTCTCGACACTGTCAAAAGCATGTACTCGCTCATTTGAAAGTCTAGAGGTACGTCGATCATCATTGTCGAGTGATCCAAACCCTAATCCAAGATACTTCAGAATTTGAAAAGGTTCTATGGGTTCCCTTCGACCAGTTTTATTTTTTCCTAGGCCACTAGTACCATCGTAGCCTTTAGCCTTCATAATGTTGTAACCTTTGCCATATCTTTGAACTGGTAATGGAGGTAATGCGACAGTATCCTTGTAGATCCATCCTATAATGTCAGCAAGGTCTTCATCACTCATGTCTCCCCACTTGATAAAAACTGTGTTCGGTGGGACTTTGAAAGTTTCCTGAGGTTCCATTCTGAAACATGGCTGACCATATATCTTTGGAGCCGCGGGTATTGTTGTTATGCTATATGTTGTATTTAGTTTGAACTCTCCACAACCGAGGTCCTAGATTTTGACAGTTGATTCAGTCTTAGGGCTAGTGGAAGGTGGTGGTATGGCGGAAGATGTGGATGGAGCGGATGTGGAAGATGACGTGAGTGTGGAAGGGTCGATATACTTGGATGACGAGGAGCCAGGTGCTTCTCGATTAATAGGTACTCAGTTTTCAGAGATCCCCCTTAGGTTGGTACAATATTGGAAAGGGTCAGGATCTCCGTATATGGTTACTTCTGTGCCGTCAAATGGAAACTTTAGGCATTGGTGATATGTAGACGAAATGACTTTTAAGGCGTGAATCCATGGATGGCCAAGTAAGATGTTATATGGTAGTTCCAAATCTAGGACCTGGCAGGTTGTGTCCACAATGACCGGTCCCACTCTGATAGGGAGAGAGATAACACCCCGTGAAGAGTGTTCCTCATCATCGTATGCTTTGATCACTATACTTTTTGTTGGGTCCACGCACGCATCAAAGAACCCTAGAGCCTTAACCAGTTTGAGGGAGCATATATTCAATCCTGCTCGGCCATCTACTAAAACCCGTCTAACTTTGTGCTTGTGGACAAAAGTTTCTATGTGTAACGCATCATTGTGGTTGGTTTTATGTGATGAGTAATCTTGGTCTGAGAAGGTGACGTGGTGCGGTGTAGTGAGATATCCCACCATAGTTTCAAATTGATTGACATTGATGTCCTTGGGGACCGATGACTCTAGGAGGGTTTTTTCTAGGATCTCTCTGTGCACGGGAGAGATACGAAGTAGCTCGAGTATAGAGATTTGTGCGGGAGTCTTTCGTAGCTGGTCAATGAGGTTGAACTGACTTTTGGGTTTCCATTGTTGTGTGGTTGGGATAGGTTTTTGCTATTTAGCAGATGGAGCAGGTTGTGATTGTTTAGCAGATGGGCCCGATATAGTGATTTTGGCTTGTCTAGCGGGAGGTGGACCAGCTATAGCGACCTTGCCACTTCGAGTAGTAGCATTGCATTGGGGTGCTCTCTTGACCGTAATGGTATTGATGCACTCATCGTCAGTTCAGACATTATTTATAATTAGTCCACTAGAGTAATCGTACTTGGCTCGGGCGAAGTTAGCTTGATTTTGTGAACCTAAAGTGGAAGCATTATGAGAACCATGGTCCTGCAGTGGATTCTTGTGGATAGTATGATCTAAATTGGAGGTGAATTGCGATCCACCTACTTTGATGGTGCGATTTTCTATAAGATCTTGTATTATGTTTTTCAATTGTCAACAGTTAGAGGTTGTATGCCCTTTTGCTCGATGGTATTTGCAAAGTGCATTGTCATTCCACCATGCTGGTTTGAATTGTCCTGGGTCATACGGTTTTATTTCTGGAAGTATGATGACCCCATGCTGGATGCATTTCTTAAGGACTTCTTCAATGGGTTCACCCAAATGGGTGTATGTGCGACCCCTAGGAAATTGTCTCATCTGACGATATTGTCCCTGATTGTTTTGACCACTTTGGTTGTTTGAAGAATTATTGGGAGGAGGTGTCAATGTTGTTGTTGGTCTGTTTTGTTGTTGAACCCCTTTTAGGGCCAATACAGGACCTACAATGTTTGCAGTCTTGGCGTCAACAATACCATCATTTGTAATGTGCTTATTTTTAACCCAATATTTGTTTTTGTCGGCGGGTGGGTTGGCGTTTGTGTTTTTGGAACCATATCTTAGTTCTCCCTTTGCGATAAGGGATTTCTCAATCTGGACCCCCTTTTCAACCAATTCTGTAAAGTTTGTGCAACAATGTATTTGCAATGCGAATTTTAGGGGTCCCAAAAGTGTTTGGACAAACATGTTGACTTTTTCTCTTTCGGGGATGTCAATGTGACATCGACTAGCAAGGATTCTCCGTTTTTGAAAGAATGGGATAAATGTCTCACCAGAATCCTCTTGTGTGAGATTGCACAAGCTTGTGATAGAGGTATCCATGTCAATGTTATACGCATAATTTCTTATGAATTTTTATTTAAGCTCATCCCATGTCTGGATATCCTTTTGAGTTGAAAACCATTCAAGGGCTTGACTCGCCAGACTTTTAGAAAAAAGTTTCATCAAGTATGTTTGTTCGTAGGCGATGTCCATACAATTGGTTGCAAATTTGCAAACATGTTCAATGGGATTTGTCTTGCCTCTATATTTTGTGAAGTTGGGTGACACATATCCTGGAAGAAATGGAGGCATGTATAAGCTCGTGTCGAATGGGTATACATTTAGGTCATATGATATTTCTGATTTCTTGCCTGAAATGTACATGTTTTGGATAGTTTTCTTCATATCCCTCATTCTTGTTTGGACGGCATCCATGGCAGGGTCGCTTATGTTTCCGTACGTTGGATTGCCTGGTACACCATGTGTTCCTGTTTGTTGGGCGTGAATATTGGTGTATTGTGGTGGTGTGGATTGTTATGGTATGTATGACGTGTGTGGATTGACATGTTGTTGGTATTGGAAGTTATGATTGGGTGTATGTTGATGAGTATGAATGTTAGATGAGTAAGTTGGGATGTGTCCCCCAGCCATGTGTGTCGTTATTTGGGGGATGTTGTGACCATGAATGTTATGATGTGTCAATGATGTCATGGGTTGTGTTACTTGGCCACCTTGTGCGGATTGTTGGTTTTGCACAAGGGGAATGTTTGTGTTTGTTCCTTGGGAGGCAATGACATTTGACTGTGTTGTCGTGTTAACGTTTGGTTGTTGTCCTTGGATAAAAATGCATCCCTTTCCCCCTCCCAAAGGATTTTGTGAAGTACCAGTGAGCGGATATGTCAAAATTGTGCTCATGGTAATAGATGGAGCTATCAAGGGGGGATTGTTGTGACTTGATGATGCCCCTGTGGCATTTACTATCGTGGAATTTAATGTCGTGGTATTTGTGATGTTGGAGGTGTTGGGTGTGTTTGGGACGTTGGGAGTGGTATGCACTGTCGTTGTGGTCCCAAAGGAAGTATTGCTCGTATTATTTGGAAGTTGACCACTATGTGACATGTTATGTGCGTTGTTGGCATTAGGGTCAGGAGGTGTCAAATTTATCGTGTTAATGTCAAACCCTTGAGGTAATTTGGCTCCTTCACTCAAGACTATAGCCAAGAATCTGTCTTTGTCGTGACAGACCATTGTTTCAACGAAGTGAGAGGCCTCTGGGTTTTGCACTATTGCCTCTATGTTTTCCTCAAGTATTTGACCATTTTCATCTTTTTGCAAGTAGAGTTCAAATGTACTGTTTGATGAGGATTGCGTTGTCACTAGAGGTTGATTGTCTAAATTGGAAAATGGATCATAAAAGGTCTAGTTTGGGTCATGTGGAGGATTGTTGACAGTAAACGTGGGGTCTTACCGAAAGTTTTCCATTTGTCTCTTTTGTTTTTGAAGTCTAGTTTCGACCATAAATGAGATTGCTCAAATGGGAATGATGACTAAATGCAAGTATGACACTAGGTGAAGTCTGAGTTCAAAATGATGACTAGAATGACTAATGTTTTTGGATTTTCGTGAATAGGATATGCAATGTGTATGTAGTATAAGACAAGGTTATCTAAGCACTTCTAAGCTCGAACTTTGTTTTCGACTTTGACTACTAGAGGACTTTGTTGAAAATGACAAGTTGACAAGGTCTAAATGACTAGTGAGTCTTCTTAACTAGACTTTTGAGTTGGAAAAAATCTCACAAAAGAGGACAATGACTAAAAGGGGGTTTGATAACTTGGTCCAAGAGAGCCTAATTTTGAAAACAATGACTTTTGCAAAGTGTGCTTAAGATTTTCCTAATCCTAAGTATGCAAAATGTGAACCTAGGGATAATCTAATGTCAAATGTATGCAACTAAAAAGAATGAGATATGAAACCTATGGTAACGAATGCAAACTAATGGTCAAGACTTTGAGCAATTTCAAGTTTGGTTTCTGACAGAATCTCCCTGGAAACAATGGTTGACAAATGGTTGACAATTTGAAGACCTCAGGTGTGGAATGTGAAGTTTTAAATTTTGACAGGAAAATGCATCGTTTGAAGCTGTAAATGCGTCACAGTTTAGAAAATGTGGTTCATTTTTTCGATTGCGGCTTTTGGACTGTCAGATGCGACTTGATTTAGCATATGTGGCTTTTCAGTGTTCAAATGCATCGCGACGCCTATAGATGCAGTGTTCTAAGTGTCAGACGCAGTTTAACAGAGTAGTTGCGGTTCAGAAAATTAGTTGCGGTTTGACAGATGCGACTCAGTCTAATTTCAAAATGATTTTCTTGTCGTTTTGATGAAAATTTTGATCTGTTTGGAGAATTTTTTGTTTCAAACTGTGATAGAACCAGAAGACACTTGAAAAACACAACATTTTGAATGTAACCAAACACACATCAGATAAGCACAATCCTAGGTTAGGCCATGACAATATTCGCTAGATTCCACGCGGGTTTCCCCAACCGCATATTTGTAGCATGTGAATTCATAATCTTGGCTGCACGGGCTCCCCCTTACAGTGCACTCTCTTCTCAGGCCAACCAAGCTTCCAACCCCCATGAAACTCCCATGGCGAGATGATCACCTCTACTACAAACTGCGAAAGTGTGGATGCCTTCACACCGACCGGTATTGCGCTAGCAAATAGAAGGATTTTGGCTTTCTATACAAGAGTTTTTAGTTAGGGACCCCCGTTTGAGTGGCCATACATGGGGCAAGAGATTAATCACCATTAAGGTGGCACTCCAGCCTGAAGAGGTTAAGCTCAATAGGGTTTAAGGGAGTACAACTCCGTCCGTATGACACATCCGCACTTGCAACCTTAGGTTTTCCCTTAAGGTTTACATTTATATACCGGTTGGGGGTAGCTTGGATTTAGCTCCGTTGCCGGTTTGAGTCACATTGGGGTGATGAAATCCCCAGGCAGGCCCAATTTCTAGAGTTGGTAACTGTTTCTCTTACACCCAAGATCGCCCGAAAGCGCGAGGGGAGAGGATACTCCGATATACCAAGTCAGGGTAATAACATATAAGAATGGGTCTGGTTTTCTGATCACGAGGTTTTCACCAAGTGAGAGCATACTCACCTACCATTCTGCAAACACAATCAATCAAAGAAGACATGAGTGTTCTTTTTTATATGCACCAAAATCAAATGTTTGCTAATCTATGAAAAACAAGCACAATGTTTGTTTATTCTGTCTTCGTCATTTGAATCTGCAAACATAACATTAGTAGTTTCCTTTATGCAATGATCTTGGACACCTGAATAGTGATTGCCACACGCTACAAATGAAGATTAGTAACACAAAAATCTAATCTAGCTAACATGGAGGAATGAAAAACTAGGAAAAACAGAAGACCAAAAAACCAAAAAAGAAACCAGAAACCAGAAAAACTCTAAAATCCAAAAATCAGAATGTCAAAACTGAAAGAAAATTTTTACCAGTCAAATGTGGCACGATAGAGCAGATGCATCATTCTGGACTTCAAATGCGGCATGATTAATCAGATGCATCGTTCCAGATGTTAGTTGCGGCTTATCAGGGCGATTGCGGCACTTCTGTCAGCGGATGTGTCGCGATGCATCAAATGTGTCACGATTTAAAACAAAACAGTTGCGTTGATCCGTACCTATACTTGCAAAATAGCAGAAAACACAAAAAAAACATACGAAAAACTAGAAAAACGGAGTCGGGTTCACCAATGTAACTGAGGGTAAATTCTAAGGTTTTAGATTAGATCAATCAAATGAATGTAAATCATAAATGTCAATAAACCCAAAGTTCTATAGAGCACAAAGGAAATTAAACAATAGAACAATTATACATGTAAATCACAATTCCCATGATTACCTCCATAGTACCTTCTTACTTGCTGGATGATGTTGCCCTTAGATTCGTCGTGCGAGCAATCTAAAAATGTCTAAGTCCTACAACAAGCCTTGAAGGATTTGTATAAAAACATCTAAATGCCTATGACTATGACAATGTCTAAGATTTGATCACATGAAAATAATAATTCTAATGAGAAGCCTAAGAGTGCAAGTGCAAGAGTATAATGCCTATAATATGTGCGTGTGTCTATGTAAAATGTCAGCGTGTCTGTGTGTAATCAAAAAGTGAGAGGAAAATGACATTTTATAGAAAATGTCATTTCGAATGGACGGACGAGATCAAATTCTATGAAAGACCTAGAATGAGAGGTCCAGATTAAATCTAAGAATCCCTAATCAGGGTTAGGGAAAAATCCTTAATCGAACGGTCAAAATAATATCTCAGATAATCGGATCGACGGTGGAGAATAAATGAGGAAATTAATTAAAGAAATAAAGATTTTTGAAAATCAAGAAGATAAGATTGCCTGATTTGTGAGATTCGAAAAATCAAGAAGATAAGATTTGAACTAAAGATTCGATTTGGAAAATCAAGAATCTGCCCGATTACTTGATTTTTGGAAGATTAGTTACTAATTTGAATTAAGATAATTCAAATTATGGATTTTATGAGATAATAAATAATCTTTTTCAAATTATTTATCAAAATGGACTGATTAAGATTGAGATGACATTTTAAATAATTTAATTTATTTAAAATGAGAAGAATATTAATTGGCAATTAAATAATTAAATTTAATCATTTAATTTAGTAGATAAGACTAATTAATTAAATAAATTAATCAATTTATTTAATTAAGACAATTAGTGACATATTAAATAAATAAATAAAATTTATTTATTTAATGTCGAGAAAAATATCGACAAAGGGAATTAAATAAATTAAGAAATTTATTTAATTAAGGGAAGACTTAGACAATTAATGACGTATTTAATAAATAAATAAAATTTATTTATTTAATAATCATGAAGAATACAAAGACATGAATTAATTAAATAATTATGAATTATTTAATTGATAGCCGAATGTGGACCAAGGACATAATTAAAAGTCATAATTATGCTAGGACGAAAGTGGTAAAAATGAAGCTTGCAGGCCTAGGTCATTTTTAGGTGTCTACAATATTTATTGAAGCTAAACCTCATAAGGGCCTAACTAAGATGCCACTTGACATTGATTTCTCACAAGACATAATTAAACATGCACCCAATGGTCCTCTTTACATAACTAGAAGAATCAATGACAAGCCTACTAATGGGATATTAATTGATCCCATATGTGTAGAGAACATGATCACTAAAGAATTATTATTTGTGGATGAGCTTTATCAAGATATGTATGAAAAATAGAAAGCATGGATCAAAATGCATAATGGTTTTTCTTGTCCTATGATAGTTTTGTTAAATATCCCTTTAAAAGTTGGATTGAAACAATCAATTGTCTCATTCACTATCATCCCGACTTTAGTCCAATTTCATGTGAAGTTAGGCTACCCATGGCTTTGCTCCATAAATGCTGTCTCATCGGTTGTGCATAAATTCTTAAAGTTTCCATTTGGAAATGAAATATTTACTATGCATCATAGTGGCTTTAATCCTATGTCTTCTTGTGGGAACTTCTCATTGGATTTCTTTTGGCCCGAGCCTATTGAACCTATTAGACCCCATGAAGACTTCTTTTTCAAATCCTATCAAAATTTTAAGGCAAAGCGCATAGCAAAATTATCCCTTACCAAAATACCTCAATTTTTGTTTGACCTTCCTATCCTTGATGAAACCATGATTGAACCAAAAACTCTCCCAAGTAACCAAGACCATCTTGTTGGTTATTATTGATGAACGAGGCCGATCTCACAAACTAGCCTATGGAACTACCATTTTCCAATAGTTAGCTAATTAGATGGATTGGCCAACAAACGAGTGAAGACAATAATACCTTCCTCATGCACTTCAAGCTCTACAAGACCTAGGAGGGTAATCCTACACAATGTACTTAAGATCCTCTATGCCATTAATCCCATACATTTTAATAACATATTTTCTCAACACAAAATTATTTGATAATTTAATAAATGCAAATACCAGGAAAATTCTCTACACATCAATTGTTTTACAAGTAGTGGAGCATGGTAAACTTTAACCTAGCATACATTTCAACAAGAATTTAAAGATTTGATGATTTAAATGTATTGTTTGTGAAAGATCTTACAAATGTGATATGAACATTGATCACAGATCAATGCCTTAACCTACGATGAGAGTCCAATTAAATACAGACTATGATGAACAACAATATCTTAAAACCTAGCATTACAGAGCTCCTACAACACTACATTACAACATTATAATAAAATATTTTAAAACCAAAACTCCTTATCATATCCTCGTATTCAAATTACAAAAACCTATGATTCAACTAGAGTTATTTAACTAATTCTTTGAATAAGATAGAAATAAAATCATACATTTATTGGAACACAATGAAAACTAGTAAAAGGGATCTTTGATCATTTTCATTGATAAT
The DNA here is from genome assembly GCA_007258455.2 of Sequoia sempervirens. Classification (NCBI taxonomy): domain Eukaryota; kingdom Viridiplantae; phylum Streptophyta; class Pinopsida; order Cupressales; family Cupressaceae; genus Sequoia; species Sequoia sempervirens. The sequence continues at coordinate 103,915,472 of VDFB02271358.1, forward strand.
CAGTATAAGGAATACATGAGGAGAGAATTGGCTCTAAAATTATGCCATTCTTATATTCAAAATGCTAGTACTATTATACAACATTAATACCTACAAGAAATAAAGACTCAAGACCTAAATACAAACTTTACTCTATTCACTATATTGTTCTTTATAAAACTTGCCATGAGATCAATCAACAACTTGTCAATGGCCCTGAATTTCCTTTTATAAAAATAAGGGAGAAAAACAAGCTTCAAGCCAAATGAAACTTGTCATATTTTCATTTGACATTTAGTTATATTCTCAAAAAGGGACCAAAATCATCCATGAAGGAAAAACTAGAAGAAGTGACCATCTCCATCAATTTGTTGAAGAAGATTCTCCACACTCTTTGGAAAGCGCGTGCTAGAGGATACGGTTTGTACATTCCAAAAGTAGTCATTCCCACATTTTTGAAGATTCCCTTGCCTTCTAAAAGGCACCACATAAATATTCCTTTCACTAATACCACGTGCACTTCAAAATTGCAAGATGAAAAAAACATAAAAACATTAAAATAGGGAAAAAATGAAACAATGTCCACGTTAGCCAACAACCATCAACACATTTGAATGGAGGAGGGAACAATATTTGAACATTGATATATCATAGACTTAATCTATAAACTTTTCAAGCCATGCATTGTACTCCTCCTCACTAGGCCACACAATATCTAACAATTTTTGAACCTTGGCATCATGTGCCTTATATCTTGCATCAATTATTGTTCTAGCTTCCTTAACAAATGCATCCATATTCACTTCAATTTTAAACAAATCATTAATTTTATTGTTCAAAATTTCCATATTAGGCTTTGCAGCACCACTTACAAATTGAGGGAAATGCTCAAGGAGGTCCCCAAATTCTATTTTCCAAGTGTCATAATCCTTTATAGTCTCATCTTCATTCAGAATTTTAGGTATACCACACCCCTCCATTTCTCTAAACATTTTCACTTTTCCTTGCAATTGCACCCCCATCCTACCATGAAATCCTATTATTTCACCAATTAATCCAATGGTTTTGATTAACTGAGGAAGATGAGTTGGTGCCTTAGGATCATCCTTCATGTTGGGAATCATGTCCTTTAGAGAATTGGTTCTGGTACTCCACTTACTCTAGGTATTCTAAAAAAATTCTTGTACCTTAAGGTACTTTTGATGAGATTCATGTATATTCTTGTATACATCCCAAACATTATCTATATTGAGCTACATCCAAGAAAGTCTATGCTTTAAAATGTCATCCATTATATCTTTAGCAATTGTGGGTTTCTCAACCTTAGCCTTTAATTCACTTTCTTTGGATGCCTACAACTCCTCCTTTAAGATTTTAATTCTCAAAGATAACATTTCCTTGTCTTGTGAAGACAAATTAGAAGAAGAAGAGGGAGATGAAAAATCTATTTGTGATGAGCTTGCATGTTCTATAGTGGATCTCATCTTATTGCATTCATCAAGGAGAGTATTGTATTTGTCCAATAGTTTGTCATATCTCTCCTAAGAAATTTGGGCTATATCCACACTCAACATTAATACTTAGATTGTTAATTTGGATGCATGTGTGGGAGTTATTTTAGATGCTCTTTGTATCATAACTACCCCAATCACCTCCTCAATTGATTTGACAAGCTTTGGCTTCCCTATATTTGGTGCCATTGACCAAATAGCTAGTGTATGAATCTTGGGGATAAAGCTAGAGCCGAAAACCTTATTTTTAAAATGTTTCTCAAACACCAGAGGCCTTTGGATCCTTCCTAATTACATCTAATGCAATCATTGAGGAAAATTCCCAACTAGGAAATAACATTATTCCATTGTCCCTAACCAATCTCTTGCCTTCAATAGGAGTTATTGCTGCAATATCATTCACAATCCTCTCCTCTTCAAACTTTCCCACCTCCTCTTGCTGTGAGGGGTTTGCTTGTGCTTTGGCACTCTCAATTATATATTTTTATGTCTTGGCTTCTAATCTGAATAATAAAATCTTTAAATTATTTTGTCTTAACAAAAGAATCATCACTCATAAATTGATCACAGGCCTTGATCTTGAAATAATCTTCTACCTCCTCATCATATTCCCATTTCACAATTCTGCAACTGGGAACAAAATGATCAAGAGCATTTATTTATTTGAGGAGAGGGGAACCTTTATTGAACTTCTCGTTCAGTGGGTACATGCTTTGCAGACTGCTCCTCTTGAACTTGCTCTGTCACTGAATATTAAACAAAAGTTACTGGTTGCTCTTTGGTACCGGGAGCTTTTGAATCAACTACAAGGCTCTTTAAGTTGGCATCATTAGATTCCTTGATGAATTTGGCCTTTTCCTTTTCTTCCATGACCTTCTCGAAGAATGTCCCATTTTGGTAGTCATCAATTTTCTTCAGAGCCCACTCATAGGAATTCTTTATTTTTTCATATGGATTGACAGAGTGGGTTCTTCTTTGCAATATTATCTTTTGTATCACTAATTAGTGTCCATTATTTATTTCTTCCCACAACTGCTAAGTTTGAAGGAAAATTCCTAATGACACCCTCACTGTAGAGGAAATGATACCAAAAACCTAATCTTCCCTTTTTCTTCCTTTCTCTATCAATAAACACCTTAGGGTCACAACTCCTTACAACATCCACTTGCATTCTCAAATTATTCAACATAATGCCAAATTTGTCATATCCTTCTTTGGCAGTGGTGATAAAATAGGAAAAAGAAAAATAAGGAGAAATGAGGGAAGCTTTCCTATGATATTTGTAATGCTCCCTATCCATGGAATCTGACTGCTACATGATCTCCATAAAAGCCAATATGTCAAAAATGTAGATAGGCAAACACTGTGGGAGCACTTTGGCTCCATAAACCCTTATAGCAGTGTAAGGTGTATGTAGGTACCAATCACCCCAATTATGATCATGCTTGGTACCTTCTCTTAAATCTAGGGATCTCAATATCTCTTTTATGGCTCTTGAAATCCTATAGACTGGTTTTAAACCCAGACTTTCCATAACACCAAATTTGAATCCATTGCAAAAGGTAGCAAAATTAGACTCTGGGCAATTTTGATCCCAGATATGCACCCACATTTGCACAGGTAGATCATTTTCCTACTCATCCTTCTCCCTTAGCTTCATGAAATTTATCCATGCCTTATGACCCATCCACAAAATCATTTACATTAGTATAGAATAATGGTTGAAACCTAGAGGGGGTTTCCCATCCCTCAATTCTACCAACTCCTTGTGAATTTCCTCTGCTAAATAAGTTGCATAGTCAAAATCTCTATTGGAAAACTTGTTTTGAATGCAATTGGACATCACCATTAATGGGACAATCATCTTTAGATCAAATTTCTTGGCAAGAACCTGACACAAACAGTATTTTATGTTTTTGAAGTAGTCCTCAAATTCATCACACTCAAAGGGTTCAATATCCTTAGGACCAAACCACACATATTTCTTTCCTTGGTCCCATATTTTGTGCCTTGGAAACACATGTATCCTATAACCCAACTTATTTTTCTCATACTCTTGGTATAATTCACCAAAATTTATTGACATTATGGCAACATGATTCAAATTGAAGATCTCCACTATTCGGCTCCTAGATATGTCCAATAGTGGGACTCCATTCACACTCTGAATAATCCTATCCTTTATGTTGTAATTCTTTGCAATCTCTAGAATTAGGTCCACTTCCATAAATACATTTTGGACTACCAATTTCCCAAGATCATACTCCCACAAGTGGCGTGTTAGATGCCTAGCTCCCCTTCTATTGAAATCATATAAAAATAATTCCCACCCACTTGGGGGTAACACCACTTCTCCAATTCCCCTGGCCAAATCCATCAATCTGTCTATCATAATACCTTCTCTATTTTATCTCTTCCCAACTGGAATTGCTCCAGGAAGTGTCTCTTGAGGGTCACCCTCCATGAAAAGAGAAAAATCTCAGTTTGCACCCTTATTTTTCTCAGAAGCCTCTAAAACCTCCAGCTTCTGAACTTTAGCCTTGGCCCTAGGATTTATAGGTTTAGCCTTTGGATTGGATGAATTTATAGCTTCACTCATTATGAAAAATTACAAAAAATTAGGGTTCTTTGCTAGATTTTAGCTAGGAAACTAAGGTTTCTCTTGAAATTAACTTGAATAAAACTTTAGCAACTAACCCTATGGTAGTTTCCTTTTAGACAAGCTAGGGAATATATAATTTATTTTTACAATTTTAGACAACAATTGCAAGCCCTAGGCCACAAAATTCTCTTACCAACACTCATGAATTCCACTCAATCCAAATCCTTATGGAAAATCAACACAAAGAAGTAAAGCTTTTACTTTCCTAGTAACCCTAAGCACTTTTCCTTTTGAATTTGCATGTTCAAGGTCTCCTGCTCCTTGTTCTCCTTGAAATTTTTGCCAAGATGATACAAAAATGAGCAATTCAATATTTTATTGCTTGCAAAATGTACGTAGATACACCATTAATGGTGTATTATGGCTCGCACGAGCCAACATGGTGGCATCTGACAATTAGTCATTCATTTTTGAATTTTGACCGTTGATCAACTTGTTTTAAAACAAGATCAATGGTTGTCCATGTTGAACATGACAACTGAGAGGGAGGGTGAATTAGTTGTCATAGATTTAATCTTTTAATTCATTCAACAGAACTAATTCTTAACACTACTTAAATGATTAATCTTCAAATGCTAATACAAAAACTTAAATCCAACACATAAACACAATAACACTAGATTTACGTGGAAAACCTAATAAGGGAAAAACCACGGTGAGGATTAACTCACACTATAGAGAATATCAAAACCAATTACAAGAGGCTTATTGCCTGAGAAACAAGGCTTACTGCCAAAATAAGGATTCACTGTTTAGAATAGGAATCATTGTCCAATAGAGCTAACAACCTGGAGGGCTCATTGCCACAGAGATAAAAAGAAGAAAAAGAAGATTTGTTACAAAGAGAAGAAAACCTCAATACAATAAACCTGATTCCACCACAATCACTCACAGACATGCATGAATGATAGAGTTCACCTTCTACTCACTACATCTGGAAACTCAAAATTTAGGCTTCACCCTAATCTACCACACTCACTAGATAGGATCAATGTCGCATCTATCTACTCTTTTTCTTTTCACTTATCTCTTTTCTTCGCTTTTGTATATCCTTCACCACTAACTCATCCTGCATTTATACCATCTTCAACTTTGAAACATATCCAAAGTCAGCCATCCAACATTAAATTCAAATTAGGTCAGTGCCAAAACATCCTAGGGTGGAATTAGAATGAGGGCAACCCAAACAAATGCTTCATAGGGACCCAAATAGATCCAACATGCTTCATCAACTTTGAAAGTAGTGTTCAACACAAGGTCAAAAAAACCAGTGTAAAACACATAGAAAAAATAAGCACGAATCTTCTAGATTCCAAAATCATCTTCAACAAAATCAAGGCAACTCAACTCTAGAACCGTAATTCATAAGACTTCATCAAAGAAAAACCCGGACCAACAAAATTTCTCACAGACCTCAACTAGAAACATAGAAAGCCATAGTTCACAACTAGTGAACATAACTTGCACTGTACAATGAATCAATAGCTAAAAATGTGGATATAGCATCTTCTAACAACCATGATCAACATATCTGAACCACACAAACATAGGAGAAAAACCCAAGAAAAACCTGAAGCAACCACTGAACACCTGCAATCTTCCTTCAGTACAATTTTCTCAATATCCTCAACATATACAACCGACAACAACTAGTTGATAACTAGTTGAATAGTTTACATTAATGAAAACACCTTCAATCTTTCCATTCTTGCAACAATATCCCCCTTTGTCATTGATGGGAACACATGATGTGAAAAACCATCAAAGACACCATACTAGCTCTGATTACACTTCTCCAAATTTTTCTTTTTTTTTGTCCCCCTTAGTAGATAATATCTTATATTCTTTTTCTTCACATGCTTCCTCTCCCCCTTTGATATCAATGACAAAGGAAAAATATATTTTACATTGATTTCTCCTTTGACATGAAAAACAAAATACTCACAATGACAACACCTGATACTACCTACTCCCCCTAAGAGGTAGCCACCAAAACATCAGTCTAGAAGCAAGATAGATCCATAGATTCACCAGATTGATGCATCTCCATATGCATCTAGTTCAAGAAAGGAGGGGAAATGACCCCTAACTTCTCTTGAAGATACTCAAAAGTATCTTTAGGAAGAGCCTTCATCGGAACATACTCAAGATTTACTTCATTCTCCATGACATTCTCTCTCAAGAAATGACACCTAATAGATATATGCTTCATCCTCGAGTGCATCAAAAGACTCTTTGAAATGTTAATTGCACTTGTATTATCACAAAAATAGCAATAGGATCATCATATACCTCTATGATATCTTTCAATGTTTGTTTCATCCATAGAACGTGTGTACAACAAGATGCATCAACAATATACTCAGCTTCAGCAATAGCTCTGCTTTTAGTTAATACACCTTTTATCTTGCCAACAATAATTTAACTTTATGAATGATTCTTCTATACATATCTAGGTGTCTTAGGGGACACCACTAGAGCTTCTTCTTCTCTATCATTTTTTTCATCCTGATTTTCTTGCTCATCCTTTCCCTATTCTTCAATCTCTTCTATTCTTACACAATCAGGTTCATCATATACATATCCATCAATGTCAATAGAATTATTCATCGTTTCATCAACCTTGACATTTTCACTCTCTAAAATATTTCTCAATTTTTTATTGAAACATTTGTATGCTTTTCTTTGAGTAGAATATTAAAGAAAAATACCTTCATCACTTCTTGTGTCAAACTTTCCAAAAGTTTCTTCATCTCTTCTGATATAAGTGTTACCAATTTTTCACCATAGCTCAAATTGGCAGAGCTGATTAATTTATGTTCATTTTAAGGTGAAAATATTTCAATTCATGTATTCTTTGCTTAAACCATTGCACATATTGGAGTTTTAAAAGAAAAAGTTTAGTTTCATTGTGCAATGTGTTTTCAATAAAAGAGAGCATTTAGTTTTCCATTTAGTGTTTACAACATAGAAGAGATTGCATGAGATATAAATAATATTTCTTTCATTCATTCAATATTGACTTATCCATTCTACAATGTTACATATATTTTTGAAAAAGAGATATACAAAATTGAATAAGATTGCATAGAATGTTATTTTCATATTCATTGAAAAAAAAAGGAGAGATCAAGTGTCCCACACAAGCCATGGGAGTAGTTGAACCAATTCATCATAAGAAATGAACTATACAATTGAAGATTAATAAAAGGAAAGAAGCATATAATGAAAAAGATATCCATCATTGCCTAGTTTGGGTCTTCAGTTGGTTTTCATTGCTGCTACTCCTGCTTGCTCCCAATCTTGAATGAACTTGCATCATGCTGAGAAAAAAGGATGTTAGAGCTCCAAATATGAATATCACTAATATCACTATGTGCTCTATCAATAAGAATATAGTACATTGCCTATAATATATTGAGTCAGTTGAATAAACATCAGAAGTATGCAAGAGAGAATGAAAAATGAAACTTCACAAGAGCATTGAGCTTCACTATTTTTTATCTAACATGTTTGTTCACTATGTAGGTATAGGAGAAACTATGTTGTTGAATCCATTTTTGAAGACATAATAGCATGTGGTGTAAAAATGGGCTCCCACAAGGGTTGAGCCCAACATGTTGCACCTTAACTTCAAGAGGGGTTTTGGGAAAGGAAATACATTCACAATGCTCAAAATGAAACATCCAATTGAAGGAGAAGTTCACAAAGCAATACAAGAGAAGCTGATTCATTGCTCATTCATGAAAATCAGATTTAGAAATTCAAGTGAAAATGAAGATCACAGATGAGCAAGGAATCTTTCTTGAATGCTCAAAAATATGTAGAAAAAAATTAATTGCACTATCTTTCATTAGATATTTATGTTTGCATACAAATATGTCATGTACAAGTGTTGTTACAACATTATATTGCTACCATGTTTCATAAATATGTTGTTCACATTGATGGGGAAGCAAGTGGTTCATTTCCATAAATTGTGATAGTGAACAGGCATACATAATTTAGGTCTACAATAAAAAAACAGTAACTGAAGCAATTGGAGAAGCCTCAAGACTTCATCACAAAAGTGTTACATATTTCAAAATCTTCTATGATTGTAAAAATTTAGGTAAAAGAGGGAAGTTTTGCACATGGAACAACATCATGGAAGCTAAATGGAACAAAAAATTCAAAATTTGTTTCAGTATTATGACATCACATTTATGAAGAAAAGCTTCATTACATTGGTTTATGCTCACAAAATGATAAGGTAGTGATAAAGAGTGTGAATTTGAGAAAGTTTTTAGAAATGCAAAAGATACACAAAACAATGATGGTACCTATAGGAGCATTTGTCTTCACCAAAAGCTAAATATGCTACAAAAGAATTGAATGTGAATAATGGAAGAAACAAACAAAGGGAAGAGCTTTTTTTTGCGTGCTTCATAGAACAAGAAAAGTACAAGTACAATAGTAGCGATGTGAGACTTTGAACAAGAAATGCAAATGGAGAAATACCTAGTTTGTATTTCAAAGAGAAAATTCATAATAAAACAAGCTACAGATGCATACATTGGAGAAAATGGAACCATGTTGCTTTTCAGAATAATGAGCAATAATATTCTTCCACTTGAAAAAAAATGAGAAAATGTTATGATGGAGCTAGGGATTCAATAGGAAAATGAACAATAATGGCATCACATTCAAAAAATATGAAACCTAGAAAAATATAGAAGCCTCAACCTTGTATGGTGAAGCATTTCTTTGGTTTTTATTTAGAAAAGGTGAGAAACAATGTTATCTTTTGTATATTCAGAAATGTAGAAAAATATAAGCTACATCAAGTGTTTTGAAAACCTAGTTTGTGCTCTCATGGCCATGGCCTGGGAGAAGCATTTTTCTTCACAAAAATACAAAGCTCATTTGGGGTTTGTCTCAAAATCACAAATGCAGAAGGATATAAGAGGATTTGAGCTTATGCAAGCCTTGAAACAACTTAGATGACACCCAAAAATGCAAGGATGGTCGCTATTGTGGAGGGTTTTGAAACCCAGAAAATAGTAAACAAATTGCATGAATTTCTTTCTCTCACAATTCTTATTGTTTTCTATCATGGGATCAAGCTCAAATTGATCCATATTTACTCAAAAAATGAAAGAAATGTATTGAATGGACACAACCTATATAGGAGAGAACACATAGAGATTCATTTATTCCTTCCACAGTAAGCAAAATATGTTCATTATTTTGTTTGAATGAGCTCAAATCAAGCTTATTTAAGAGGGAAATGCAAAGCTTAAGCCATGAAAAACTTACCCATCACTTGTTGTGGAGGAAACTCATCCAAAACCTGCAAGATATGGCTTCAAATCCTCAAGATGGAGGCGTCCATGGTGGTCCAAGATAATGGAAACATCAACAGAGAAATGAACATAGGAAATGCATCAAAAATCTAGTGAAGGTTGTGGCCATGGAAGTCAAATACCTCAAGAAAATGTAAGTTGACACCCAGATTGTAGTAAAAAATAACTTACCTTTGCATTTCCTTCAAAATCTTCATGAAGAAATCACTCAAAACAACAAGAATGGTAAGGAATTGAGCTCACAAATTCAAAACCCTAATTTCCATGGCCGAGCTCTTTCCTTCCAAAGTCAGACATTGCAAATGATGAGAAGAAATAGGGATGTAGTTTGGTTTTGTGTTAGGGTTTTCCTTATGCCCTAATTCAAGTTTGGATTTTTATCACATTGAATTAAAAATCAAGTACCAAATTAATGCCTTTGAGATAATATTTCAACCTTTCCTTTGGATTTTGTGCCAAGCTTAGGAACTTTGAGTTTGATTAAGTTTATGTCCCTATCAAAAAATCAGGTTGATGCCTTTTTGATACATGATTTTTCCTATGTTTTGAATGCTTTAGTTTCCCCTTGAACCTTTGAGTGGGCATATACGATAGGTGCCTAAAATTTTTATGATTTTTTTATAGAAAAATAAAGTGTATTAAAATCCTTAGCATATTATTTTGATTTTTGCAAAGTATCAAATTTTACCCAAATTGCAAAAAATTAGAATAATTGGAGTCAATATTGCATCAAATCAAATGTAATAGGGGCTTTCCATATTGAAATTCTAAAACTACAAATGATGTAGAACATCATTAAGGTAATATTTCTATAAATTACCTTAATGTTTGTTATTGTTTTAAAATGAAGTTAGTGTACTTGAGTTCTCATTCAAAGCTTCCATTTTTGAGTTTGAGTTCTTGGGCGAATTTGGAAAAGAGTGAGCAAACTGAACTTTCTAATTTCAGTTTTGAGTAGTTTGGGCCTGATTTTGTGGCTCTTTTGAATCAACTTTTTGGAGATAGAAAGTTTCTATCTTTCTCATGCAGTTTGGAGCAGTTTTGTGATGTGAACAACCACTATCAACTACCCAATAATTCTTCTCTTATTTAGCATGTAGGGCGGAGATAACCGTACCTTTATTTTTCTCCTTCTCTGGAGGGATTTCCTTTACCTATTTTTCAGAATTAGCAGAAGTAGGTTCATCCTTTATAGCCAAGAAAAAGCATTCATTGTCATCAAGATCTTCATATTTTGAATCCTCATCAGATATACTAGCATTCTCGTTAACATAATATTCTTTGTTAATCTTCTTTCCTTTCTTTTCTTTCTCATATCTTTGTTTATTCCTTTTAGCTCTTTCCATACACTTTGCTGCATAATGACCTATTTCTCCACAACTAAAGAATTTAAAGGGTAACTTACCTTCATACTTGCCAGAGCCTTTCCTCATCCTTCTTACAAAGTTAGCTTTTATTTCATCAAAGTTTTCTTCATCCAGATCTTTAGCTTTTGTAGCCTTAAAAGTAGTCTCTGATTTGCATCCATTCCTTAGATTCGACTTCCTCATCTCATAAGATTTCAAAATTCCCAACAACAGATCTTTAGTACAAGTCTTTCTATAGTCTACTAAATAGCACACACCTTCTCACTATAGGCATCAGGGAGGGTTTTGAGAATCTTCTTTACAATCTTGGTTTTATCTATGGTAGTGCTAGGTCCTCACATTCTGACCACTATCTCATCCAATCTTTGTACATAAGCTTGAACATTCTCATCTTTAGACATATCTAGAAGCTCAAACTATGTCTCCAAATTCCATAATTTTTCCTCTTTGACTCTTTCATCACCTTCATGTGCTCTTTCCAAAGCATCCCAGACTTCCTTAGCACTCTTCAAATTATAAACCTTAATCAACTCGAAATGTACTAGAATGTTCTTCAAGATGTACTTCACCTTATTGTTTGCTTCATGTGCTTTGATCTCATTAGGTGTACTCAGACCATTAGCAGGAGGAGTGTAATGATTCTTGTAGGCTTTCTCCACATCATATCCAAAATATTCTAGATATTATTCAATCAATACTTTCCAGATAGCATAACTAGTTCCATCGAACCTTGGATAATCATAAATCATTTTTCCAGCCATCCAAGACCTTCCTCAAGTGGTTAAGATCTTCACCATGGAACCAAGCTTTGATACCAATTATTGAATAGTACAACTGAGAGGGGGGATGAATCAGTTGTCACAGATTTAATCTTTTAATTCATTCAACAAAACTAATTCCTAACACTACTTAAATGATTAATCTTCAAATGCTAATGTAGAAACTTAAATCCAACACATAAACACAATAACACCAGATTTATGTGGAAAACCCAATAAGGGAAATACCATGGTGAGGATTAACTCACACTATAGAGAATATCAAAATTGATTACAAGAGGATCACTACCTAAGAAACAAGGACTCATTGTCCAACAGGGCTAACAACCTAGAGGGCTCATTGCCATAGAGATACAAAGAAGAAAAAGAAGACTTGTTATAGAGAGAAGAAAATTTCAATGTAACAAAGGATTCCACCACAATTACTCACAAACATGCATGAATGATAGAGTTCACCTTCTGCTCACTGCATCTGGAAACTCAACATTTAGGATTTGCCTTGATTTTCCAAACTTGCATCACACACATTCATTGGATAACATCAATGTCACATCTATCTGATCTTTTTCTTTTCACTTATCTCTCTTCTTCACTCTTGTATATCCTTCACCACTAACTCATCTTGTATTTATACAATCTTCAACTTTGAAACATATCCAAAGTCAGCCATCCAACATTAAATTCAAATTAGGTTAGTACAAAAACATCCTAGGGTGGAATTAGAATGAGGGAGACCCAAAAAAATGCTTCATAGGGACCCAAATTGATCCAACATGCTTCATCAACTTTGAAAGTAGTGTTCAACACAAGGTCAGACAAACTAGTGTAAAACACATAGAAAAAATAATCACAAATCTTCCAAAGGCCGAAATTATCTTCAACAAAATAAAGGCAACTCAAATCTAGAACCATACATCATAAGAATTCATCAAAAAGAAATCTAGACCAAAAACATTTCTCTCAGACCTCAACCAGAAACACAAAAACCATAGTTCAAAAATGGTGAACATAACTTGTACTGTACAATGAATCAACAACTAAAAATCTAGATATATCATCTTCTAACAACCATGGTCAACATATCTAAATCGCACAAATATAGGAGAAAAACCCAGAGCGACCACTGAACACTTGCAATATTCCTTCAATGAAATTTTCTCAATATCCTCAACATATATAGCCAACAACAACTAGTTGATCAGTTGACATTGATGACAACACCTTCAATCTTTCCATTCTTGCAACAATCCATGCTTATGGCTAAGTGTTATTTGATTTTTGGATTTTTCCTAAATCTACAATGCGAACATTTAGTGCAATACCCTGTGATGATGCCACGTGGTTGCTTTAACATTTGACCATCAATTTTTTCAACACATAGTCATCGCTCATCACTCAAATGATATCTACGTTTGAGGGTGAAACAAAGATGTACTAAGACCACATGATGAAAGAAAGGTATAAGTCTTTCATCACATATCGCTACTTCTTCTTCCTTATAAAAATGCTATTTGTGATGCACTATATGCAAGCGATGCATTCTTGACCCTTTGATTGGAATATCCTCTTAGTATATCTCTTTTTTCCCTTCTTCATGGTATCCCATTGTGCATCATGTGTTTGATATATGTCCATGATAGCAGAATCATGATGCAATAAACAACCACAATGTATTAACTTAAGTTAGCATCTCTAATAATATTCTCCCATCAACCATTGCTCATCGCTACTTAGCCCCTTCTTCTGGAAGATGCATTAGTGATGTATTAAGACTGAGATATGAATGGTAACCCCACCTTCACATTGCTCATCACTACTTTATTCAAACCAGTAGGGATGCTATTAGTGATACATAAAATGGTAGTGATGAAAGGAGATTATGACATGTGTATCTCTTATAAAATCAAGGGTTATATCTCGTATTGCTAATTTGAGGCAAGCAAGCAATAATGGATTAGAAATATGAGAATGAGAATTGATGTGAAGATAGCAAGACATCACTCATCTCCCAAATGATATGAGTGGTGATGAGCTTGTAGCAATACAAAGGCAAGACACGATGCAAGGAAAAATAGTTCATCGCTCATCGCTCAAATGTTACAATATGCATTTATCAATCTGTGATACTACGATAGCGAACAATGTGAAGGAAATGTTAGTGCATTTCTCATCACTGAAACAAAGTTGATGAGGAAAATTCAATTCACGATGCACTTGAGGGTAGCGATGGGAAATCACTTAAGTGATGCATTTTGTGCACATACTCAAAGTTGTTTTAAAATGGGGGCCACCTAGGTTAGAAGGTAGCATAATGTCATAGCACATTTAAAACATAAGTCCAACCTTAGGATAAAAAGGTAAATATTTCAGAATCATACCACCATGGAAAAGACTTACATAAGGCCCAAAATAAAGAATATTTCAATGAAGGTATAATTCAGTAACTTCTAGACTTAGGGGTTGGTCAACACATGGGATGAATCACTCAAGTTATGAATTAGAAGATCAGTAACTGAAAACAACAATTCAATGGATAATTAGACCAAAAGAACAAGGATTAAGTCTTAGAAATGAAATGTTGATAAAACCCTAAACCCTAAGACGCAAACCTTAGACAATGGACCAAATAATTGCGGGACGTGAAATTTTTTGAGGGTTCCACCAGTGGCTCCGACTGGGGATGCATTCCTATCATAGGCATGGTGAGATCTTAGACATCTTAGGTTGAAGCAGAACAATACATAGAATACAAAACTAGGAAACCACCTGGACAAGGTAGTCAGAGACAACCAAAAAAGAACCAAACCAGGACTATATATAGAACATTTACAGTGTACATGGAAAATAATTATACCTCATGAGAAGTATGATTTCAAGAACTTTCCATGTACTGGTTGTTCAAGAAGTTCACCAATCAAGCTTTACAAGAAGTAGGAATCTTCACCATAAGTGTTTTATATCATATAAGGACCCACCCATAAGGCATCAAATTTTCCATATCTTCACTTATCTTGTGCTATAGTATTCTACATCATCACCATGTTTCCTACTTCAAACTTCCTTGGAGAAGCCTTTTTTCATACAAATGTTTGAATTGTAGCTACATTTTAACATTCTTACTTTGAGCTTCTCTTTTGGCCTCATCCAATTCTATCAAAGCATTAACCATGTGTTGCATTTTATCATAGATATCTTGATCATATTCTTGGAAAAATTTATACATCTTCAGTAAGTTATTTTGAGGAAAACTTGCATCCAAACCATAAACCAAACCAAATGGAGAATGTCATGTAGCTTTTTTTACAGTAGCCCTATTTTCCTAGGTGTTAGCTTCAATTTTGAGTCCCATTCCCTTTTATTTCTCTTAATCACCCTCCTGATAATCTTCATCAAACTCTTATTACTTGATTCGGCCCAACCATTGCCCTATGGATGATAAGGAGAAGAATAAGACATTTGGATTCCATGATTATCACAAAAATCCCTGAATTCATTTGATCTAAAACACATGGCATTGTTAGAAATAATCTTCTCTGGGACTCCAAATCTGATTAGAATGTTGTTCATCAAAAAATCAACCATAAATTTTCTTGTTGCCTATTTTGTGGGGATTTCTTCTACCCACTTTGTAAAGTAATAAGCAACAACAAGAATCCAAGAGTTTCCATTGGATTTCTCTGAGATTTCACCAATAAAATCAATACTCCATTGTTGAAAAGGGGCTTGGATTGAAATTGGTTTGAGTGGTAGATTCCTTGAGAATTTGAGCTTTCTTGAAAATCTTTGGCAAGCATCACAAGTTTTTACAAACTTGTGAGCATATTTGAACACTGAGGGCCACCAAAACCCTACTCTCAAAATTTTGTGGGTAGTTGTCTTTGCCATGTAATGGCCTCCATAGAATCCACAATGCATTTATGTTAAGAGTTCTAATGCTTTATTACCATCCACACACTTAAATAGCACACCTTCTGGAATTCTCCACCAAAGCTCATTGTCAATGATTACATATTTAATAGCCTATAATTTCAAGGTCCTTTTTTCATTGTACACCATTCCTTTAGGGCACTACATGGTCTATAAATATTGAGCAATATGCATGTACCAACCACATGTTTGCATGCCACATATCGGTGCAACATCTACACATTCTATCTAATTGATTTGGTTGGCTTCTATATTGGTTTCAACCATCAGCCAAGCTAGGCCTTATCCTCTCATTAATTTGGTAATTTGGAAATCTATATTGAATTCTTATAATTTGTTAATCCATCTACATCTTCTGCCTGTAACTTCTTGCTGAGTGAAGATTTCTTTTATTGAAACACTTGGGACATAAGCAATGGTTGTAGCTCCCACTAGATATGTTCTAAAATTCTTCATTGCTTTGATCAATGCATATGCTTGTTTTTCAATTATATCATACTTTATTTTTGTAGACTACAAGGATTTACTAAAAAATGCAATGGATTGTTCAAAACCTTCATTATTCTTTTGTAATAATACAATAGCAATTGTGTAAAATGATGCAAAGGAAAAAAAATATAATGGATTGGAAAAATCAGGAGACTTCAATATTGAGGCATCCTTATAACTTGTTTGATACCCTTGAATGCCTTACTAGGCTCTTCACTCCAAGTTACCTTTTCTCCTTTTTTCAACATTTTGGAGATTGGATGGGTGATTTCTGAAAAGTTTGTCACAAATATCTATAAGAAATTGATCTAGCCAAAGAATTATTGAATTCCTTTGACATTATTTGGCTATGGTATTTTATCTATAGTCAAAAGTCATATATTTTACAAAAGAAACTATGTCTATCCTTGAGAGAATTTATGAATTTATCCCGCCATTTGTTAATCTAAAGTCAATTTGGTAAAGGTCTAAGTAGTATTTGTAATCCTTTGTCAAGTTTTCAATTGAATATGGAATATCTTTGAATCCCGAAAAATGTGTGTTTGGGGTAAAAGAAGGAAATTTTTTTGGGCCATATTGTGTCATATTCAACTACATTATTTGTACATGCAAACAATAAGGAAAATGAAAAATTAAAAGTTTTTCCACTAGAGGAAATGAGTATCACCCCTACACTCACTCCTTCCTTTGAACAAGAACTATCAAAACACATGCTCCATAGTTTATCATTGTTTTCTTGCTGCAACATTTCCTTTTTGAGGGGTGTAGGTTGTTTGTCCTCTTCTTTGTGTAACTTTTCAACCCTAAAGGTATCAATACTGGTATCCACAAAGTGGATCCTATCCTCTTGATCCATAAATTCAATCATGTGTGGAGCCCTTGGCTCCCTCATAAGCTTAGTGTCTTTTCCCTCAATTGGAAATGTGGCAAAAAACATGTCACATTGCATGCTACCTCCCATGGAAACACTCCATTTCCTTGACAATAACATACCATAATTAGGTGGGATATCCACCACAACTGTACTCATAACAAATTCTTTTTCTAGAAATGTAGCCATCCTGTATGGAACATCCTTAATCACTCCTATGACTAGGATTTCTCTTGAATCCATGGCATAACATTTACCATAAGCATAGTTTATCTTCAAACCTATTTCCTTCATGATTTCTAATGACATGACGTTAGATGAAGCTCCTAAATCAATCATATAGTTTTTTAAGAGCTTATCATGAACAATCAAAGTCACATAAAAAGAATCAATATTGCTTGGGAAAGTTGTGATAGTACTTCCCAAGTATATTTGAGGGATATCACTAATTTCTCTTTCCACTTCTTCTTCAATCACTTTACTTCCACTCACTTTAGGCTGAGTAGACACCCTTTTGTCATCACAGGCTGTAGTAGCACCATTAATAAGGGCCACTACCTTTTCCTTGTGTTCTTCAATCCTCATCATTTCCATCAATGGGTCTGTCACCTTGACTTGGGAAAATAACTGAAACATGTCAATGGGATTATACTTAGGTAGTTCATAAGACACTACACTCTACTTTTCAATCTTTTCCTTTTGTTGCTCACATTTCTTCTCAACCTCTTTTTCTTTCTCCACATTTGGCTTTTGAATTTTTTATTTCACAATTAGAGAAAAAAATATAATCATTTTTCTTGGTTGTGTCATCTTTCTTAGCCCAAATGTTAGGTCCTTTATTTTCCTTGGCTTTAATCTCATCCTCTTTACCATTTTCCTTAACTCCCCTTTTTTTTGCATTTTGCTCTTTGATGAATAGACTGCCCAACTTACCTTGGTCACAATTCACAATTATATTTCTTAAATTGTGAGTGTTTCTAGCTTGTGAAACCAATGCTACTGTCATTCTTTGATATTCCTCATCAGAGGGTCTCCTAAGAGACACATTCATTTCATCTGTCTCCAAAGCACAAACATTATGATCAACATTATTATCTTAATCAAGAAAAAATTGTTGATGATATGCATCCAATTTTTGTCTCTGATTGTCAACATCAACCTCATGTGATTCTTCATCTGAAGAACATTCTTCCTCAGAAAAAGCTGATATGTGTGTAAGCACATGTATTTCCTCACTATTTTTTGGAGGTGACTCGTAATCATCAGGCACATCTTTTCTTTCTTCAAGATTTTTTGCTACTAAACATGTTTGAGAAGCATGTGGTAGTTGGAAAACAATACACCAAGGTGCTTCATCAACAAAATTAGCAGAGTTCTTTTGTAATGGATCAAGGGGAACTTTGCTCTATGTATTCTTTTGATCATTCTAAATTGGCTTTCGATTACACCAATTAGTGTTATAAGGGTGATCTTGTAACCTAGGAGGCTTCTCTTTTTTCTGGAAATTCTATCTCTCATTTCCAAGTCCCTTATCATTCCTTGCAACATTATATTTGATATCCTTGAGAGTGCTTAGGGTGTTGGTAAGAAGTTGAGTCCACTTTTTGGCCATTTAGTGGAAGTGTTTTCCTTGATTTTCAAAATTTGACACATTTGACCTTAAAATTTGAAGCACTTATAGATGGAATCTTGAAAAAAGTCACTAATCATAAAATGTAGTACTTAGAGTCTAGTTTCCAAATATGTAATTTATTTCAATACCTAGATAATACAAATTTATTTTCAATAGGCATTTCTAAAAAACACATTTTAAAAGTCACTTTTTTTTACCATACCGTGCACATGTATGTCATCCATATTTTGACCTAAATAATCATATTTTTTTAAATCCTTTTGGGAAAATATTTGTAACTCACTGAAGCACGTTTTCCATATTTATTTATAATTTTTTATTGATTTTTTTTGGTTAATTTTTTATTGGCCATATTTGGTGTTTTGAAAAATTGTCTTGTACGTCACACATAAGATGACCTAAACTTATCATTTTTTATTTTTTTTTAAAAATTGAAAAGAATTTTCTGAAGTACACTTTCGTACAATTTGTTTTTCAAGAAATTATGTTAATAAAAAGTTATTAAAATACTAAAAAACCCTGATAATTCAAGTTTATGGACTTGTTTCATTAGAAATTAATTATAAACTAGAAAAAATAATCCAATTGTAAAAAAAATTACATATTTAAAATCCACACTATCTCATCTATAATGGGTTTTAATTTCGTAAAAAAAATCTGCAAAAAATGTCTTCAGACATATGCCCAAAGTCACTATTTTCTTGTGACATTGCTAGGACCTTCAACTTATAGGTCAAACCATGTCCAAAGCTTAGGTTTAGGTTCCCAAGCCTTTTCTTGAACCAAAAAACAAAGCAAAAAACCAACCAAAAATTGAAATTTAAAAAAATGGGATCCCATTCTGAAACGAGATCCTGTTTCATAAAAAAAATATTTTTTTTTATGATTTTAAGAAATAGGACCCCATTTCTTAAAATCATAAAAGAACAATTTTTTATGTTTTTTTTGAAACAGGATCCCATTTTCAAAACATGATCTCACTTTTTAAAAAATGGGATCCCGTTTTGAAAATAGGATCTTGTTTCTAAAAAACATAATTTTTTTAATTTTTTTATGAAACAGGATCCCATTTTAGAACGAGATCCTTTTTTTAAAAAAGTGGGATCCTGTTTTAGAACAATATCCCATTTTTGGCTTGAGGTCCTGCACCTAAACAAGATCCTGTTTATTAGAAAATGGGATCTCATTTTATTGAAGCCGATTTCGGGTTTTTTGCTAAGGAAAAATCTTCCACATTTTGTGGACTTATCTTCTTGCATTTACCCCTCATTACCTTTTCCCATTGTTCATTAGAAGTAGGATTAGAAGTGGAAGCCTTTTCCTGTTTATCCTTAGGATGCTTCAAAATCTTAACATCATCTCTCCTCCCCACCTTACCCGAGGGTCTTCTATTACTTTCTATGTGTATTGCAACTTTAAATGCATCACTCAAAGTATGAAGGTGTTTATCCCTTAGATGATAACTCATTTTATCATCAAAGGCATTGCAATAAGTAACTAAGAAGACTTGATCATTTATTCACAAGTTTGGTGGGACTCTATTCATAGCCTTTTGAAATATGATGTTAAAATCAAAGATCAATTCATTAAGCATAAACCTAGGGTCAATTTTGTCTCCATACTATTCTCTAAAAACCCTCTTAAATTATTCCCATGATCCAATGCTACCATCTGGTAAGCCCATGTACTAATCTCTTGCATCTCTAGTTAATGAATGCATAAACAACTTCATCACCACATCCTCATGCTCTACCTCGTAATCATCCAAAAAATTGAGGAAAGTCCTCAAATGGTTCTCACTAGATATTGTATTATTTTTTATGAATTCACTCAATACAACCTTGATATCATTGTCAATGGGATTAGGATAACCTGGGATCCCATCAAAACATAACTTTCTATATCTTTCCAATTACAAAGGTCACCTGTGAAATTGGTTTTCTCTATTCTCATTATGCCTATTTTCTCCATCTCCTCTAGCTTTGTGGTTCACATTCTTATTTTCATTCAAAGGCATGGAGGTAGAGATGGACTAGTCTATATGAGATGAAGGGTTGAATTCCATTGTATTTTTAGGATTTGATGAGGAAGGAATAGGGTCTTGTGAACTAGATGTTGTGGGATTCCCAACAAGGCACAAATATTTCAAGAAATCAATCTTCCTCTGTATCTCAACATTAGTTACCATGATTTGCATTCTTTCTAACTCCTTCCTTAATTCCTCATTTTCCTTTTTCAATCTATACTCAACAATTTCTGAGGAATCATGCACTAGATAATTTTGACATGTGGTATTTTCATTAATAACCAAAATTTTCATAGGCTATTTTCCTTTATCAATGGGTTGTTTTGGGACATTTGATGCAAGATGTGGAGCAACAGTGCATGTGACCATAGAATCAGTTGAAGTAGTAACACTAACATTTTTCATGGGATCATGTTGCTTACTTTTATCAACAATTTCAAAAACATTAGGGCCTGTAGTAGTGGGAATTGGTTCAGGTTCTTGGTTTAAGACCTTCAAATTTTCCACTCTCCTTAGCATATCTATTTCATACATATCATTTCTAAGCTTTTCCTCCCTCTCCTTTTCCTTCTTCTTTCTTATCTCACCTTGTATCTTAGCCTCCCTTTGGAGACAATTAATTTCACCAAACACCTCATTAGGATATTAGGGGTTAATCTTAGAATCAAAGGTTTCTGCTAAGTCTATAAGGTTTTGGGCATCATTAGTAGACCCGGTTAGCAGTTCAGGCAGTAAAGGAGAATATTCATTAGAAGTGGGGGGCAAAAGGCCACCAATAATAGCATTATTAGAAGCTATATTATGATGCAAACTTCTGCTTCTGCTTCTTCCACTTCTAGGCCTAGATTTGTGTATGCTTACAACTGGTTTAGTTGTAACATGTTCTTCATCCTCATAATCTAAACCCAATAGATTATGTTGGTCTTCATGACTACTATAATTACTAATAGAAAAAGGAGCAGGTTCAGGAACATGATGTGGAGTAGACTTACTTGTATTTGCATCCTTTTGCTTCCACAATTTCTTGGGAGTCTTTTGAAGTTCACCTTCTAGCTTTTCATCTAGATGCTTCTTCATTTGTGCTCTAGTCTTCTTCATCTCTTCTCAGTAACTTCTTCCTTTATATTCTTCTCATTTCTTGTAACAAAATTCAATGCACTAGCACAAAGACTCAGAGTCACCACCCAAATTGATTGGGATTTGAGAAAATATTTATGAATTTTAAATAGACTTGAAAGAATTTGCATACACAAAGACTCTTAAGAAAAAACTTTAGCAATTCTAGTGAAAACTTGACAAAGGATTAAAAATACTGCTTAGACCTTTACCAAACTGACTTTAGATTAGCAAATGGTAGGATAAATTCATAAATTCTCTCATAGATAGAAAAATTTTCTTTTGGAAAATATATGACTTTGAATTTAAAGCATGATCTCAAACTAGAGATCTTACACAAGTATCCCCAATAGAGTCGCTAATCTGTTTGTTATTTTTGATGAACCAAGTTGATCTCACAAAATAGCCTATGGAATTGTCATTTTCCAATAGTTAGCTATTTAGAGGGATTGGCCAATGAACGAGTGGAGGAAACAATACCTTCCTCCTGCACTTTAGGATTTGCAAGACCCAGGAGGGTAATCCTATGCAATGTACTTAAGATCCTCTATGCCATTAATCCCATACATTGTAATAAAAAAATTTCTCAACACAAAATTACTTGAAAATTTAATGAATGCAAATACTAGGAAAATTATCTACACATCAATTTTTTTACAAGCAGTGGAGCATGGTAAACTTCAACCTAGCATATATTTCAACAATAATTTAAAGATTTGATGATTTAAATGTATTGTTTGTGAAAGATCTAGAAAATGTGATATGAACATGGATCATAGATTAGTGCCTTAACCTAGGGCGGGGATTCCAATTAAAAGCAGACTATGATGAACAATAATATCTTAAAATATAGCATTATAGAGCTCCTACAACACTGCATTACAACATTATACTCAAATATTTTAAAACCAAAACTCCTTATCATATCCTCATATTCAAATTACACAAACCTATGATTTAATTAGAGTTATTTAACCGATTCTTTGAATCAGAACACAAATAAAATGATACATTCATTGGAACACAATAAAGACAAGTAAAAAGGATCTTTGATCATTTTCATTGATAATCAATATAAGGAATACATGAGGAGAGAATTGGCTCGAAAATGATGCCATTCTTATATTCAAAATTCTAGTACTTTTATATAACATTAATACCTACAAGAAATAAAGACTCAAGACCTAAATACAAAATCTAAACTCTATTCACTGTATTGCTCTTTACAAAAATTTATGTGAGTTCAATCAACAACCTATCAATGGCCCTAAATTCCCTTTTATAAAAACAAGGGAGAAAAACAAGCTTCAGGCGAAATGACACTTTTCATATTTTCATTTGACATTCAATTACATTCTCAAAAAGGGATCAAAACCATCCATGAAGGAAAAACTTGAAGAAGTGACCATCTCCATCAATTTGTTGAAGAAGATTCTCCACACTCTTCGGAAAGCACATGCTAAAGGAGACAGTTTGTACATTCCAAAAGTAGTCATTCCCAAATTGTTGAAGATGCCCTTTCCTTCCAAAATGCACCACCTAAAGATTCCTTTCACTAATACCACGTGCACTTCAAAATCACAAGATGGAAAAAACATAAAAGTATTAAAATAGGGAAAAAGTGAAACAACGTCCACGTTAGCCAACAACCATCAACACATTTGAATGGAGGGAACAATATTTGAACATTGATATATTGGCTTAATCTATAAATTTTTCAATCCATGCATTTTACTCCTCCTCACTAGGCCATACAATATCTAACAATTTCTGAATCTTGGCATCATGTGCCTTATATATTGCATCAATTATTGTTCTAGCTTCCTTAACAAACACATCCATATTCACTTCAATTTTACTTTTCAAAATTTCCATATCAAGTTTTGTAGCACCACTTACAAACTAAGGGAAATGCTCAAGGAGGTCCCCAAATTTTGTTTTCTAAGTGTCAAAGGCCTTTACAGTCTCATCTTCATTCAAAATTTTAGGTACACCACACCCCTACATTTCTTTGAAAATTTTCACTTTTCCTTACAACTACACCCCTATCCTACCATGAAATCCTATTATTTCACCAATTAATCCAATGGCTTTGAGTAACCCAGGAAGATGAGTTGGTGCCTCAAGATCATCCTTCATTCTAGGAATCATGTCCTTGAGAGCATTGGCTCTGGTACTCCACTTAATTTAGGTATTCTAAAAAAAAATTTGTACCTTAAGGTACTTTTGATGAGCTTCATGTATATTCTTGTATACATCTCAGACATCATCTTTCTTGAGTTGCATCTGAGAAAGTATATGCTTCAGAATGTCATCCATCATATCTTTAGCAATTGTGGTTGTCTCAAGCTTAGCCTTTGATTCACTTTATTTGGATGCTTGCAACTCCTCCTTTAAGCTCTTAATTCTTAAAGATAAAATCTCCCTATCTTGTGAAGACAAATGAGAAAAAGAAGTGGGATATGACAAAGCTCTTTGTGATGAGCTTGCATGTGCTACAATGGCTCTCATCTTATTGCATTCATCAAGGAGAGTTTGTATTTGTCTAATAATTTTTCATATCTCTCTTGAGAAATTTGGGTTGTATCCACACTCAACATTACTACATGCATTTTTAATTTGGTTGCCTATGGGGGAGTTATTTCAGATGCTCTTTGTATCACAATTTCCCGAATCACCTCCTCAACTAATTTGACAACCTCTAGGTTCCCTGTATTTGGTGTCATTGACCAAATAGCGAGTTTATGAATCTTGGGGCTAAAGCCAAGGCTGAAAACCTTATTTTCAAAATGTTTCTTAGACACAGAGGTATTTGGATACTTCTTGATTATATCTAATGCAATCACTGAGGAAAAGTACCAACCAACCAACAACATTATTCCACTATCCCTAAAACATCTCCTGCCTTCAACAAGAGTTATTTTTCAATCTCATTCATAATCCTTTCCTCTTCAACCTTGTCCACCTA
Source organism: Sequoia sempervirens (assembly GCA_007258455.2). Taxonomy (NCBI): domain Eukaryota; kingdom Viridiplantae; phylum Streptophyta; class Pinopsida; order Cupressales; family Cupressaceae; genus Sequoia; species Sequoia sempervirens. The sequence goes on from VDFB02271358.1 coordinate 103,940,145, forward strand.
CTTTTGTTGTGAGGGGTTTGATTGTGCTTTGGCACTCTCAATTTTGTTTTTAATGTCTTGGATTCTAATCTTAATAATAAAATATTTAAATTATTTTATCTTAACAAAAGAATCATCACTCATAAATTGATCACAGGCCTTGATCCTAACATCATCATCTGCCTCCTCATCATATTCCCATTTCACAATTATGCTAATGGGAAAAAAATGGATTAGGAGCATTATTTATTTGAGGAGAGGGGAACCTTTGTTCCACTTCCTATTTAGTGGGTACATGCTCTGCAAATTGCTCCTCTTGAACTTGCTCTATCACTAAATATTCAACCAAAGTCATTGGTTGCTCTTTGGTACCAGGAGCTTCTAACTCAACTACAAGGCTCTTTAACTTGACATCATTAGATTCCTTGATGACTTTGGCCTTTTCCTCTGCTTCCTTGACCTTCTTGAAGAATGCCCCATTTTGGTAGTCATCAATTTTGTTCATTTCCTTCTCATAGGCATCCTTTATTTTTTCATATGGACTAACATAGAATGGGTTCTTCTTTGCAATATTATCTTCTGTATCACTAATTAGTATCCATTCTTACATTCTTCCCACAACTGCTGAGTTTGAAGGAAAATTCCTAATGATTTCCTCACTTAGAGGAAATGATGCCCAAAAATATAATCTTCCCTTTTTCTTCCTTTCTCTATCAATAAACCCCTCATGGTCACAACTCCTTATAACATCCACTTGCATTCTCAAATTATTCAACATAATGCCAAATTTTTCATATCCTTCTTTAGTAGTGGCAATAAAATAGGAAAAATAAAACTGAGGAGCAATGAGGGAAGCTTTCCTATGATCTCTGAAATTCTCCCTATCCATGGCATCCATCTGCCACATGATCTCCATAAAAGCCAATCTATCAGAAACATAGATAGGAGAACAGTGTGGGGGAACTTTGGCTCCATAAACCCTTATAGTAGTGTAATGTGTATGCAGGTACCAATCACCCCAAGTGTGATCATCCTTAGTACCTTCTTTGAACTCCAAGGGTCTCAATATATTTTTTATGGCTCTTGAAATCATGTAGACCGGTTTTAAACCTAGACTTTCCATAACACCAAATTTGAATCCATTACAAAAGGAAACATAATTGGACTTTGGGATATTCTGATCCTAGATATGCCTCCTCATCTACATATAAAAATCATTGTCCTTCTCATCCTTCTCCCTTAGCTTCATGAAATTTCTCCATGCCTTATAACCCATCCATAAAATCATGTGCATTAGCAGAGAATAATGGCTAAAAATTGGAGGGGGTTTCCCAACCCTCAATTCTACCAGCTCCTTGTGAATTGCCTCTGCTAAATAAGTTGCATAGTCAAAATCTCTATTGGAAAACTTGCTTTGAATGTCAATAGCCTTCACCACTAGTGGGATAATCATATTCACATCATATTTCTTGGCAAGAACCTGACATAAACAATAGTTTGTGTTTTTGAAGTAGTCCTCAAATTCATCACACTCAAAGGGTTCAATATCCTTAGGACCAAACCACAAATCTCTCTTTCCTTGGTCCCATCTTTTTTGCCTTGGAAACACATGTCTCCTATAACCCAACTTATTTTTCTCATACTCTTGGTATAATTTACCAAAATTGATTGAAACTGTGGCAACAAGATTGAAATTGAAGATCTCCACTATTTGGCTCCTAGATATGTCCAATAGTGGGACTTCATTCACACTCTAAATAATCATGTCCTTTATGTTGTAATTATTTGCAATCCCCAGAATCAAGTCCACTTCCATAAATACATTTGGGTCTACCAGTTTCTCAAGATCACTCTCCCACAAGTGGTGTGTTGGATGCCTATCTCCCCTTCTATTGAAAGCATATATAAAAAATTCCCACCCACTTTGGGGTAACACAAATTCTCCAATTCCCCTAGCTAAATTCATCAATCTGTTTGTCATAATACCTTCTCTAGTTGCTATCTTCCCAACTGGAATTGCTCTAGGAAGTGTCTTTGAGGTTTTCCCTTCATGAAATGAGCAAAATCTCGCTTTGTACCCTTCTTTTTCTCAGAATCCTTTGAAACTTTTTGCTTCTAAACTTTAGCCTTGTCCCTAGGCTTTCTAGGTTTAGCCTTTATCTTGGATGACTAGATAGCTTGACTCATTGTGAAAAAAGATAGAAAACTAGGGTTATTTGCTAAATTTTAGCTACAAAAATAGGGTTTCTCTTGAAATTAACTTCAATAAATCTTCTTCAACTAACTCTACTGGTAGTTTCATTTTAGACAAGCTAGAGAATATATAATTCACTTTTATAATTTTAGACAACAATTTCAAACCATAGGTCACAACCTTCTCTTACCAACACTCGTGAATTCTACTCAATCCAAATCCTTCTAGAAAATTAACATAAAGAAGTAAATATTTTAATTACTCAGAAACCCTAAGCACTTTTCCTTTTGAATTTGTATGTTCAAGGTCTCCTCCTTGTTCTCCTTCAAATTTTCACCAAGATGATACAAAAATGAGCAATTCAATATTTTATGGCTTTGAAAATGTAGGTAGATACACCATTAATGGAGTATGATGGCTCACATGAGTGAAAAAGGTGACATCTAACAATTAGCCGTTCATTTTTGAATTTTAACCATTGATCAACTTGTTTTAAAACATGATCAATATTTGTCCATGCTTATTGCTCAATGTTATTTTCTTTTTGGATTTTTCTTGAATCCGTGACGAAAAAATTTGGTGTGATTCCCTATGATTATGCCATGTGGTTTCTTTAAAACTCAACGATTAATTTTTTCCACATAGAGTCATCACTCATCGCTCAAATGATATCCACATTTTAGGGTGAAACAACGATGTACTAAGACTGAGTGATGAAAGAAGGGTCTAAGTATTTCATTGCATATCACTACTTCTTCTTCCTTAGAAAAATGTTATCCATGATGCATTGTATGCAAGCAATGCATTCTCGACCCTTTGATTGGAACATCCTTAGTATATCTCTTTCTTTTCCTTCTTTGTGGTATCCCATCGTGCATCGCGTGTTTGATATAAGTCCATGATAGTGGATTGTGATGCATTGAACAATTGCGATGTATTAACTTAAGTCAACATCTTTGAGAATATTCTCCCATCACCCATCGCTCATTGCTACTTATCCCCTTCTTCTAGAAGATGCATTAGCGATGTATTGAGACTGAGTGATGAAGTAGAACCCCACCTTCACATCACTCATCGCTAATTTATTCAAGGTGGCAGGGATGCTATTAGGGATACATAAGATGGTAGTGATGAAAGGATATTATGACATGTGTATCTCTTATAAAATCAAGGGTTATATCTCGCATCGCTAATTTGAGGCAAGTAGGTGGCAATGGATTAGCGATATGAGAATGAGGATTGATGAAAAGATAGCAAGGCATTGCTCATGACTCAAATGATATGAGCGACACTGATGAGCTTGTAGCAATACAAAGGCAAGATGTGATGCGAGGAAAAATGGTTCATCACTCATTGCTCAAATTTTACAATAAGAATTTATCAATCTGTGATATGAAGATAGCCAATGATGTGAAGGGAATGTCAGTGCATCACTCATCACTAAAACAAAGCCAATGAGGAAAAGTCAATCTGTAATGCATTTGAGGCTAGCGATGGGAAATCACTTAAGTGATGCATTTTGCACACATGCTCAAAGTTGTTTTAAAATGGGGGCTACCTAGGTTAGATGGGAGCATAATGTCATAGCACATTTAAATCATAGGTCCAACCTAAGGTAAATATTTCAGAATCATGTGACCATGGAAAAGACTTACATAAGGCCCAAAATAAGGAATATTTCAATGAAGGTATAATTTAGTAACTCTTAGACCTAGGGGATGATCAACACATTGGATGAATGACTGAACTTATGAGTTAGAAGATTGATAACTGAAAACAACAAGTCAATGGATAATTAGACCAAAAGAACAAGGATTAGGTCTTAGAAATGAAAGGTTGATAAAACCCTAAACCCTAAGACACAAACCTTAGACAATGGACCAAATACATCAAGAAATTAACCAGGTGTGGACCAAATAATAGTGGGGCATGAAAATTTCTTAGGGTTCAACCACAACCTATGACAAATATTCCCCCTATTTCCTATAAGAGACCATGAGATAATCAAACCAATCCAGTTGTGCCTCCTAAATTCAAACAAGTTTACAAATTTAAAGAGAAAGTGGTTGAACAACCTCCCATTGTTCCTTCCATTCCTCCCTCAAGGGAAGAAAATAAACCTATGGTTGAAAAGCCCACTCCTACACAATCACAACTTGAAAATCAAATGAAAAGAAACTGAAATGCTAGAGACCATAGGTGTAGATTCCATGTTATTACTCATTTGTTACAAGAAAAAGAGGAAAATAACATAGAAAATAAAAATCCAAACTTGTCTCAAGTAATGCATTATAATCTTTCACTTTTTCTGCAACATAAACAACATAATGAGTTGAATTCATTATTTTCATCTTTTATGAACTTAAATGATAATATTCATGATGATCCTCCTAATAAGAGTATTGAACTTGGTGCTTGTCTTAGTTTGGAACTTTATGTTGTACCTTTGGCTAGTTATCTGATTTTCACATATGATGAACAAGATTGGGATGTAGATGACCTACTATAGATTGAGTCACATGTGCCTTGATAGTCTTGTCTTTTTTTCCTTTTCATGTTCTTTGTGTGATTGCATGTGAGTAATGTGATCCCTTGTACTATTTTGTTTGATGTTTCTCTTCATGTGAATTCCTCTATTTTTATCTACATTCTTCTATATGTCATAATCCTTTATCTTTTCTTTTGTCTTGTATTTTCCTTTTGGGGATGATGCAAGGCGTTGAGACATTTATGTCTCTTCCTGGTGCAGGAGCACCCTCATGCTCAAATTTGGGTTTTTGTCTTATTTGGTGTTGTTTGATGTAAATAAGGTCATTTTTCACCATTAATGATCATTTAGAGTCATTCTAGACCATTTTAGAATGTTTTGGAGTCATAATGCAAATGATGTCAAAAACTTGTCAAAATTGTAAAAGTTGTCATTGTGAAAGTTGTCAAAAGTGCATTAAGTCACAAATTTGATTAGGAAGTTAGTTGTGGGTGGTTGATAGTTGGAAAATTCTTGGGAAAACATAAATACATGTTTTAAACATGAATCCCAAGGTTGGGAAGGTTGAAAAATATGGGAATGAAAATTGGAATCAATTTGGAGTAAATTTTTTGTGCGTTTTTCTTGTAACAGTCCTATTCTTTCATGTGGTATGGATTTGTATGGCCTTTTTATGACCTTAACGTGGTATTTTTGGAAATATAATGGAGTTATCTTTCATTTGGTTTTGGTTTGGTTAAATTTTATTAAGTTTAGAGAAAGTTATGACATTTTTTGTAATAGCGGGTCTGAATTTTCCCTAGAGTTTCCAGCGAACAAAAAAAATTCATATATTTTCTTCCCTCCATAAAAAATCTATAAAAATTGGTGAAAAGTTCTATTTTGAGGGTATTTAAAAACATTTTAGAGGATATTTCATAGTTTTCCATTTTGATGAAGTTACTAATGAATGTTTTTTTGCATTTGGGTGTAGACAGTCCAAAAAAAACCTCTTAAAAGTAGGACAGACAAATTTTGAACCCCTCCATACAAATAAACCCTACATTATTTTTGGATATGTGTAAGAATGGAAAAATGGGTATCTTAAATGAGTCTCCTTTTTTGTAGATCAGGTCTGAGTCAAATATATGTTCAATTTTCTTTTTTGAAAGGTTACAAACAAGAATGAGGGTTTGTGAAGCAAAACCCAATTTTTGATGAATAAAGAAACTTGTTTAAGATTTTTTTGAGTTTGATTACCACTAATTTGCATCAAATTGGTATCAAATCCTGAAAATCTAGGAAATAAAGTTTTTTTGAGTTTATGTGTTTTCTTTTTACAGGTTGAAATAAGAACTTGGATGCCAAAAGACTAGGTTGTGAAGAAAGGAGGAAACCTAGGTGAGGTATCACAAAGACTAGAAAAAGCAAGGTGAAAGAGATTTTCTTGAGAAAGGAGAATGGAAATGTTGAGAAGATTTGTCCATGGAGACTTGTAGAGTAATAAGGTACCAAGCAAGAAATAAGTGATGATAAAAGAGAGAAGTGAGATGAAGAAGAAAAATAAGAAGAAAAAACAAATAAATGTTGAGCAAGAGATCATAGAGTTGAGGCAAGCCTTGCAACAAATGAAAAAATTTCAAAAAGAAATTGAAAAAAGAATGGAACTTGAGATGCAACAATTGCTTGAGAGAGAAAACTAGGAAAGTGGTTGGAATTTACCAATGAGAAATAGGATAAAGTGGCCTATCAAGAAGATCATTCAGAGGAGAAGGGAAAAAGAGAAAACAACAAGAATGGATGAGTTGCAAGATATGTTGAAAGGAAGGGTGATAGAAGCATCTAAAGAGAAAAAAAAATCTTGTGTTTTTTAAACTAAGCTTTTGTGTGAGTATGTGTTTACAGGTGCAACAGATGAAAATGAAGATGGAAAAGAGTCTAAAGAGGGAGAAGTGCATATAGTGTATGAAGATTTTTATACAAATGTAACACACATGGAGGATCTCTTGGGTGTTGAAGTGGAGTTTTTGATGCAAGGAGACAAAGAGGAGACCTCAAGGTCTCAATATTTTATTTCTAATTTTTTATTGAACTATGTATGCGTAGGTTTGTTAGACAAGGAGATAAAATTCATTGAGAAACAGACTCTTGAAAGAGATCAGGTTCAAAGGAGGATGCCAAAAGAGGAATACCTTGCAAGGAAGAAAGAAGAGGAGTTGAGAAGACAACCTAGAGAAAAAAAGTGGAATACAAAAAGACAAAGCCAAGAAGAAATCAAGGCAATAGGGCAGAACAATTGGAAGACCAGGAAGAAAAAGAAGCCCTACACACAAGTGGACTTGAGTTTTTCTTTCCCTTGGGAGTATGGTGTAGGAGCACCCTCATGCTCAAATTTGGGTTTTTGTATTTTTTTGTGTTGTTTGATATAAATAAGGTCATTTTATACAATTAATGATCATTTTGAGTCATTCCACTAGATCATTTTAGAATGTTTTGGAGTCATAATACAAATGATGTCAAAAACTTGTCAAAATTGTAAAAGTTGTCATTGTGAAAGTTGTCAAAAGTGCATTAAAGTTACAACTTTGATTAAGAAGTTAGTTGTGGGTGGTTTATAGTTGGAAAATTATTGGAAAAATATAAATACATGTTTTAAACATGAATCTAAAGGTTGGGAAGGTTGGAAAATATGAGAATGAAAATTGGAATCAATTTGGAGCAATTTTTTTGTGCATTTTTCCTTTAACAGTCCTGTTCTTTCATGTAGTATGGATTTGTATAGAATTTTCATGACCTACACATGGTATGGTTATAAATATAATGGGGTTATATTTCATTTGGTTTTGGTTTGGTTAAATTTAATTAAGTTTAGAGAAAGTTATGACATTTTTTGTAACAACAGGTCTGAATCTGCCCTAGGGTTTCCAGCGAACAAGATTCCATATATTTTATTCCCTCCATTAAAAAATCTAAAAATTGGTGAAAAGTTTTGTTTGGAGGTTATCTAAAAACCCTTTAGATAATATTTTATAGTTTTTCATTTTTATTAAGTTACTAATGAAAGTTTTCTTGCATTTGGGTGTAGACAGTTAAAAAAAAAACCTCTTAGAAGTAGGACAGTCAAATTTTGAGCCCCTCCATACAAAGAAAACCTACCTTATGTGTTAGAATGGAAAAATGGGTATCCTAAAGGGGTCTCATTTTCTATATATCTGATCTGAGTCAAAATATATGTCCAATTTTACTTTTTGAAAGGTTACAAACAAGAATGAGGGTTTGTGAAGGAAACCCCACTTTTTGATGAATAAAGGTTCTTGTTTAAGGTTGTTTTGAGTTTGATTACCCATGCTCTACATCACTTCCATGTTGACCCAAAAATTATTTCCTTTTTTTCACTTTTTAAGTGTCATTCTTTTGAGCTCTATAACAATATTTTAGCAAAGACATACTGACCCCAAATTCATGGATCCCTTATGTGTTATTTTGTGATTTCATTTATGGGGGTAACCCCTTCATCTCTTTTTCATGATGTAGCTTCATTTAGAAACATATGAATTGGAATTGGGATTTTCGAATAAGCTCTTATGTCTCCTTTATTGTTAGCATTGATTATTTTCTACTTTAAAGTAATTGCTCACAACATGGTGTTAGCAATTTATTTAAGTGGGGGCATACATTGACTTTATTATTTTTGAAATTTTTGACATTACTTATGTTTCATTGTGCTATTTTCTTACTTCTTGCGATGCATATTTTTCTTGGTGATACCATTGGGTTTTATGTCCTCCAAGAGTGTGACCTTTCTTGGCACACAACTTTCCTCTTAGTGGTGATGCTACATATTTCATTCCATAAGTTGTGATTATTTTATCCTTGACTTTTACTCTCTTGGAGACATTAGACATGATGTTCCCTAAGAGGAGACCTTACACGAATTGATCAAAATCCCTTTGAACATGTTTATTTGCATTTTTATTCATAAGTGTTTAGCATAATACAACTTGGTAATATTGTGAAGCTCAAACCCTTTTCAAGGCCATCAAACATAACACACTTTTCTTTCCAATGGAGCCTTACCTTGTGTGTTCATAGGTACTTAGCATGATGCAACTTGTTAGGCCTTATAGAGCTCAAAGTTTTTGTTTTTGTTTTGTGGTGCCTTATTGAAGTTATTAGAGGGATAACTTTGGTATGGTATGGGAGCCTAATAAGATTCTCTCATTTTCCACCCTTGGGGGCTCACCTAGTGGACAACTAGAGTTCCATTAGCTCATATGGGTGTGCATGTTGTTTTCATAGTGGACAACCAAAGTTCTGCTTGTGAACATTTTTGGACAAATAGTCGAGGCGTGTTCCACATTGTGTTAAACAGTTGAGTGTTGATTTTCCTTTTTTGTTTTTACCTTTTCTTTTTAGTCTATGATATTGTATGATTGGGTATCTTTTTGTTTCTGTATACATATGTTTTGAATGTATACTTTAGTGTGATTTTGATGCAAGGTCATCCTCTCACTAAAGAGGGGGATAAATGTAGTGTAGAAAAATGTATCCCTTTTACATTTTCACACTTGTTTGAGACCTCCTAGTTAATTTGGACTTAATTGTACCTTAATTAAGTGTTGTAAATTGTATTTATTTACAATTTCAAATTTATTTAGGGATCCCTTAGTTAATTGAGCTTAATTTTCCTTAATTGGCCTCTTAATTCATTTACCAAGCCTATTTAATTATATTTTCTGAAGAGGAAACCCTATATTCATTAATGCCTAAACATAACACTTCTCATTGAGAAATGTGTGTCCTAGGTTTATAGACCTGGGACCCATTCACCATCCTCCCTTGACCTTAGGACCTAAATTTAAATTATGTTTTTAGTGGTGTTTTAATATCTCTAAGTTTATATTCAGATTTTAGCTTGTGATATTTGAATTTTGAGAAATTGAGGATACATATATGTAAATATAAGGTCATTTCACTATGTTTCACCTAGAATTTTTGTGACTTCATAAGATAAATTCAAGAGTATTTTTGGAGAACTTCAAGGAATTCAAGAGAATATTAATTAGAGTTTTATTGCATAAATCAAGATCCAATTTTCATGTCAAATTCTTCTTGCATCATGCATGTTCTTGGAGCTAATATGGTGATGTAGGTTTCATGATCCACTCAAGCATTCAAATCATTATTTCAAGCAATATTCAAGGTGTTCAAGATCCACATCCATTGAATCCATTTCATGCAAGTTACAGATTTCCATTCCAAGGTTTCTTCAATTTTTTGTTGAGTGGTAACATAACTTTGTTCATTCTGCATTCCCTCTTTCATGTTTCATTTCATTTCAACATTTAATTACCAAAACAAGGTTTGACCAAGGTAAACCTCCATTCACCAAAACAAATTATTTTTCATTCTCATGTTGTGTTTACAGATCTAGATGGAATAAGGATTGAAGATATCTTGAAGAGAAAAAATGAAGAAGTTGTTAAAGTTGCAAAAGTTGTCATAAAATTTTTCATCTCATAGAAACTCATCTACAAAATTTATTTTTGACTTTCTGACACTGAAACCCAAAGAATATGGAAGTGCAAAGATAGGACAAGAGGCTCCTGAAAGTTGCAGAAAAATCCCAACAAAGGACCCATTAGACCCTAGGTGAATGAGTCCCAAATCAACTTCAAAAAATGACTTTTGGTGAAATGTACATTCAGATCCACCCTTCTCTAATCTGCAATTTGATTGTAGGTTTTTCTAGTATTGGGTTTAATCTTTCCGTTTCAAGTGTTGAATTGCATTTTGGTGTTAGTTTACTATTTTTTAATTTTTCTCCCCAAAGTGTTGTTTAGCCTTGACTCTCGTCCTTCATTCATAAGGAAATATGAAGATTCACATCTTGAGTTGACTGACCTAAGGGTTGTAAGTTAATTCTTTGTGTGGATCTCATTTCCTAATAAAATAAAGGAAAATAGATCTCTCATCTTACCATATTTGATTTACCCCACATCTAAAACCACATTTTCCTTTGTTTCAAAACTAAACCTAAATGATGCAACAAATTGATTCCACTGGACAATTACACTTGATGACACCATCCTATAAGAATTGTGGCAAGTATGAAGGTGTTTTCATTGATGTTAACAAAGCTTGTGTTGTCATTGATGTTAGTTGTGTAGTGGTTGAGAGAGATTGTTGCTTTGATTAGTTGCATTATGTTGTCATCAGCTAAGTTGTGGATGTTAACCTTTGGTGTTTCTTTGATAATATTTTTTATATAGTTGTGGTAGTGATAAAGATGTCAAGGATATTAAGAAAATTGATAAAAAGAGGTAACATGGTGTTGTAGAGGTGTTCTATTTTTTCTCCTCATTTCTTTTGGGTTGAAGATCTACTTGTGTGGTTTAGATATGATGGTTAGAGGTGTTTAGTGTTTCTATATCTAGAATTTGGGTTTCTTGACTGATGTGTAGAAGAAGTTTTCTTCACCAATGTGTGAACTAGTTTTGTAGTGTTGTTTATAGAGGTGTTTGGGAGAAATGTTTTTGCTCCACGTTTCTTCATAGTTGTTCTTCAAGTCTTGCAATTTTTAAGGTAAGTTTATGGTGTTGATCTCTTTCCTATGTCAAGAGGATTCATGGTCTAGTGCTCTAGAAGATGGATTTTAGAGTTGTAGTGTTTGGCAGTGTAGTGTGAATGTACTAGGCATATTGTAAGGGAAAATATCAGGTCACTTCAGAGAAACCTCCAAGAATAGTAGTGCCTTCGGTAACTTTAATTTCGACCAAGTTGCCTCAAAGACATGTACAACTATGTCCTAAAGCGGAAACAGACACAGTTTATTTCCCACATCAATCCTTCTGAGAGAAGTACATGTTAAATTCAACAGCAAGCAATAACTGATTCTAGTAACAGAACCAATACATATGAAAGATAAGACAAAAAACATAACACAAAGATTTACGTGGGGAAAACCCTTTCGGGTAGAAAACCCCACACTCCAAAGATTGAGCCATTGTATTATTCAGCAACAAAAGGTTACAATACAATTTCAAGCTCATAGCCTTTTCAAAGATTACATCTTGTTCATTCTGAATACAACCTGGTAGCAACTAATCAATCCATCATACCATATAACCTTCGCATTGATACAATGCAGTGCAGATCAACATGAGAGAGATCAATCATGATCCATGATCAGAAGAGATTCCAATAGAACCCTACTTCTCTCTTCTTCTCCTTCGGCCTCATGGCCTCGGCCTTTCAATGAGCCACACGGCCCTCTCTGTTAGCTCTCTTGGTTCTTCTTTCTCCTCTTGTTCTCACCAGATCTATTCATTCAGAACATCCAATGCATACATATACATTTGTTCTCAACATGCTCTATGAAACCATTCGTTTTCAACTATCAGACAACAATCTCCATCTCAACATCATTATTGTCGTAGATGTTTCCATTTCCTCGTGTAGAGTTTTCCCTTCCACACAGAAACAGTTCAGCAAACGGTTCACATCCTGCCTTCTTTGATAGGTCCAAAATGCACCACGTAGGACAGTCATCATTCGGTCAAAGGCGTTCAACCTGTGTCGCATGTCGGTGAGACACTAACCGTGTCTCCCTAATGCCACAAGACTGATTGCACATCTATCGCCAAGATTCATCCCTATCGGCAAGAGGTTACACCGAGTCCAGAAAGCTATTGCTAAGACTTCGCCTTGTCGCCAAGACCTCATACTGATGATCATCACTTGTATCGCTATTGCCAGGACTTATCGCTATTGGCAAGATGTTACACCGAAGTTCCAACAGTCGCATAGATGTGAGTATTCCCATCAGCAATAGTTTTCGTCTTTCACCAAGACATCACATCGAACCTTCACAAGTTATTCCGAAGTGCTCATTAGTTGGCAAGACTTACCGCCTTCGCCTAGAGGTCATATCGATGCCACCAAGTTTAGCAAGACATCAACACATTGGTAAGACTTCTTACCAAGCCACCATACGTTATCCCGATGAATCCAAGATAAAGCTGTTGGCAAGACATTCCTTGTCGATATGAGTCATACCAAACATCCAAGACTCTCCCTAAAGACTTCAAAAGAAAATGCTATCGGCGAGACAATCATATCACTAAGACGTCATACTGATGACCACCACATGTAGCGCTATTTGACAAGACTATCGCTTGGTCGGTGAGACATCACACCGAAGCACATAATAGTCGGTGAGACTACCACTTTTTCCAAGAGGACACACCGATGTTCATTCCCATCGGCGAGAGAACCAATCGTCAGCAAGACATCTCCCATCGCCAGGACACATTCTGATAGGAGCAAGTCATACCGATTACCACATCGGCCAAAAAGACCAAAGGTCACGCCAATATTGGCCAGACTTTCTACCGTTGCCGAAAAATCATTCCGACTGTCCAAGGTTATGCCGAAGGTTCACATTATACCAATCTCCAAGACATTCAGGAGGTCACAACGACAGTTCAAGATCAACTAGCAAATCGACCAGACATCGCACTAGTCACAGCAACCATGCTTTCTCAAAGGTTTCATCTTGTGAGATTGAGGCAACAATTCCAACAATCTCCCACTTGACGAAGATCACATAGGCACCTCCAAAGCAACCAGAAACTAAGATCACACTAGCTCCACTAGTTCAGACCCTACAGCACTCAAGACACTCGACCAACAAGTTTCCACAGATAACAGTCTACCAGACAATCTGCAACAAAGACCAGGCATCCAACTGCAACTCACTGTCCAAAAAAGCAATCGAAATGCAACCGATCACAGCCTTCCAAGAAACCACATAGACCTCAACCATGCTCTCATGCTCCATCAAGAATTCTGCTCCAACATCCAAGATGTCCACCATTCAGGAAATAATCCTGTCATCTTCCAACATGCCACCTATGGAAGGAAGATACAATGCCAAGGTAAATAAGCACCATTCTAACAAACACAAGAAAAAGATCCCAATGATGTCATCACCAAGATACTGCTACCACTTCACTGTGCTCAGATGCTATACAAAATCAATATCAGCTTCTAACCTCAAATAGATCACAACCATGAAGTCATTCTCCAGAAACAAGATATAGAACATCGGCTAGAACAACAATTAGACTGACTACTTCCATCCAACTGATAAACCCACGTGACTAAAAATAGCATCCACAGCTCATGCTATTCCATCCAATCTCACATACCTCATAAGGTATCAACATTAGTAAACTCATACCAAACCATAACCAACTCATTTAACAACAAATACAAGCTCCAAGTGCTAATCAGTCGAAGAAGATAAGACACATACAGGAACTCCCACTACCTGAGTAATCCAGATCTGAAAGATCAAAGGCATCACAAGTCTACCAATAACAGAACATAGAAAATGTAACCATGTAGTACCAAGGAAATATCCACAACCTGCAACAAACTATTACAAGAAACATTTCTCTCACCACAAACCTTCACGGCCATAGAGAGAAACTCTGCACATCATCTTCCTATAGAAAATCCTCCTACATACACCTCTAATAGCCAGCTATGTCAAGAATGATCTCCTTCACATCCCAAAAGAAAAGCCTTAACAACATCCATCTATTCAATCACCAAGATCAAACCAGCTTTAAAAAAAATGGATGTAAGCCTCTCAAAGAAGACCAAACTACATCATTTCCCATTTCAGGAAATCATCCCATACATCATCTCCTACCAATTATCATCAGTAAATAAACACAAAAACTCAAGGAGATAAAAGAAGTTGTACAACTTCCACTATGAATCCTCCAGAACCATTAAACAACAATTCAAGATCCATATCATGAAAGTGAACATTAAACACATCTGAAAGATATAAAGGGACAAATACCTCTCAGATAAACCACCGAGCAGACCAAGAGTGGGAACAAGAATAATCCTTCAAGATATACAAGCCATCAAGACTAATCCAAGAGAAATCTCCTCATAGGTCTCTTATTGAACTCACCTTCAACCAAGGTGTAGGATTCTCGGACTTTCTGCTGAAAAACTTCATCAAGAATAACCATCAAGAACACTTCTCATAAGAGAAAAATAGCCTCACCTTATTCTTCATGTATCCATGAGTACTAGCAACCGATCATCTCATGATAAACGCCAACTGCATTACTGCACTATCATGAAGTATCAAGCAAACAATCAAAGCACCCAATACATAAAGAATTACCAGACCACTATCAAAGCTCCAATCATCTGAATCAGGAACTTATCATGACACCATGATCTACATATCCCCTTTAGGAGATACCATGCTTCAAGTGACTTCACCATGGTCTCAAGTACAATGCACAATGCCAAAACTCTAGTGCACAAACAAGAGTATACCATGACATAAAGCAATTAAACTCAAAACCAACATCACCTATCAAGCACCACCAACACCTCAGCCAAAGACTCCAAGCATCCTCCATGGATCGAAGATGTTGCACATCTTCAAATAATGTCCATGCAAATGCGAAAGAACCCTTATGTAGCAACATGATCTAAGGGCTCCCCAAAGAAACATCTGCAACACCAAAGAAGACCATTCACCACCATGTGATGAATCCACAGTCACTGCTAGAGCTCCCACTGAAATGTGACACCCAAGCTCTCCAAGCATCATGACCACCTACTACAGGTTCCCAAAACTAACTATTCAGGTACTCAACAATATCCATCCTCTCATCTCAAAGCAATCACACCAATGCACAAGTGACCACAGACAACTAACAAGTGCACCAGCAAATGAATCAACCTCGTGGATAAAGACAGTCCACATCCAAGTTATCTCACTGCAGCCAATGGGTAGCTAATCCACCAACCACATAACTCGTAGATCACAACATTGAACATGCAAACCCATCATCGCATTGGAAACTGCAACACTAAGATCTCAAAGAGAATAACCATGTAGACAACATGACTCAAACACGGATCATGCCAAACCTGATTTGCCAATCATGTCCACAACGAGCACCATAATCAAGGAACCCAAAACACCACCACAAGAATGCTGAGTGACAAATCATTACCAACACTCCCATGCCTCCTCAAACCATGCACAAAGCATGCATGCAGAACTACAACTATCTCATCTAGCAACACCCCATAAGCCAGGGTCTAGAAAATAGCTTAACAACAACTCCACATAATCACAAGTTTTGCTTAACCGTGTAAAACCTACAAAACCACAGAGCCATGCAAGTACAAAACATCCTTAAAAAGAAAACGATTCAGGGAATCAGGCCCCTTTCGGGCCAAATCTAAACCATCAACATGTACATGCATCCGAGAAAGAGAGAAAGGCTATTTCAGAGGCTTGCAAATCATCTAATGATTAACTCCATAGCCTTTATGTATTCGAGGTTAACAGGAAACAGTGCCTTCCAACACAGGAAACACCACCTAGCATAAGCACTCTCTTCCATGGCTGAGAAACAACCTAGGATTCTCCATATCATCCAAGGAGCCTCTCAGACAGACACCCAATATGAAAGCTTTACTCTACACAGCCAGGAGAAAAGAAATCCACCTCATACACCATGCACCCTAGAGACACAGATCACAACAAAACAACATGATCAACTCCCTTTTCCATCTACACCATCCTTTAAGCTGCGTGCTATCTCCGAATATCACAAGACTTACACTCACCAAAGGATCAATAAATCAGTTCTTTCCTCTAGATTTCTTCTAGCCCAACAAACTAAGAAATCTTCACAGGAGAAATACCTAGAACCAGCAACCAGAAGAAGGCTTTGATACCACTTGTAAGGGAAAATATCGGGTTACCTCAGAGAAACCTCCAAGAATAGTAGTGCCTTCGGTAAATTTAATTTCGATCAAGTTGCCTCAAAGACATGTACGACTATGTCCTAAAGCGGAAACAGACACAGTTTATTTCCCACATCAATCCTTTTGAGAGAAGTACATGTTAAATTCAATAGCAATCAATAACTGATTCTAGTAATAGAACCAATACAAATGAAAGATAAGACATAAAACATAACACAAAGATTTACGTGGGAAAAACCCTTTCGGGTAAAAAACTCCACACTCCAAAGATCGATCCATTGTATTATTCAACAACAAAAGGTTACAATACAATTTCAGGCTCACAGCCTTTTCAGAGATTACATCTTGTTCATTCTAAATACAACCTAGTAGCAACTGATCAATCCATCAGACCATACAACCTTCACACTGATACAATGCAGTGCAGATCAACATGAGAGAGATCAATCATGATCCATGATTAGAAGAGATTCCAATAGAACCTTGCTTCTCTCTTCTTCTCCTTCGACCTCATGGCCTCAGCCTTTCAGCAAGCCACACGGCCCTCTCTGTTAGCTCTCTTGGTTCTTCCTTCTCCTCTTGTTTTCACCAGCTCTATTCATTCAAAATGTCCAATGCATACATATACATTCATTCTCAACATGCTCTGTGAAACCGTTCGTTTTCAACTGTCAGACAACAATCTCCAGCTCAGCATCATTATCGTCATAGATGTTTCCATTTCCTCATGTAGAGTTTTCCCTTCCACACAGAAACGGTTCAGCAAACGGTTCACATCCTGCCTTCTTTGATAGGTCCAAAATGCACCACGTAGGACAGTCATCATTTGGTCAAAGGCGTTCAACCTGTGTCGCATGTTAGTGAGACACTAACCGTGTCTCCCCAATGTCACATGACCGATTGCACATCTATCGCCAAGAGTCATCCCTATCCGCAAGAGGTTACATTGAGTCTAGAAAGCTATCACTAAGACTTCGCCTTGTCACCAAGACCTCATACCGATGATCATCACTTGTATTGCTATCGCCAGGATTTATCGCTATCGGAAAGATGTTACACCAAAGTTCCAACAGTGACATAGACGTGAGTATTCCCATCGGCAATAGTTTTCATCTTTCGCCAAGACATCACATCGAACCTTCACAAGTTATTCCGAAGTGCTCATCAGTTGGCAAGACTTACCACCTTCACCTAGAGGTCATACCGATGCCACCAAGTTCAGTGAGACATCAACACATCGGTAAGACTTCTTACCGAGCCACCATACGTTATCTCAATGAATCCAAGATAAAGTTGTCGGCAAGACATTCCTTGTCAATATGAGTCATACCAAACATCCAAGACTCTCCCCGAAGACTTCAAAAGAAAACACTGTCGGCGAGACAATCATATCATTGAGACATTATACCGATGACCACCACATGTAGCGCTATTCGACAAGACTATCACTTGGTCGGTGAGACATCACACTGAAGCACAAAATAGTCAGTGAGACTACCGCTTTTTCCAAGAGGTCACACTGATGTTCATTCTCATCGGCGAGAGAACCAATCGTTAGCAATACATCTCCCATCATCAGGACACATTTTGATAGGAGCAAGTCATACCGATTACCACATCGGCTAGACAGACCAAAGGTCACGCCTATATCGGCCAAAATTTCTATCGTCGCTGAAACATCATTCCAACTGTCCAAGGTTATGCTGAAGGTTCAGATTATACCAATCGCCAAGAGATTCAGGAGGTCACAGCGACAGTTCAGGATCAACTAGCAGATCGGCCAGACATCTCAGTAGTCACAACGACCATGCTTTGTCAGAGGTTTCAGCCTGTGAGATTGAGGCAACAATTCCAACACATATACATTCTGAAGGTGCAATTTTTGCGAAGGAGTTTGATTGATTTCAGGATGTTAGAGGAATATTCTAGATCGTGATGAAGCATGATGTGTGTTTCACAAGTCATCCTTGGATTTGAGGAAGTGTGTAATTCAAAGTTTAATGGTGTTTGCATGGGTAATGGCCGACCTATTGTTTACACTACATTCGAATATGTTCAAGTATTAATGAAAGCATAGTGTGGCATGTTAGAGTTGATTTAGCTCCCAATTAAGTTTTGTATTGGTCCACTTTTGTTCCTATCCACTGTGAGAACGCTTAGTGCTGACCTATTTTGAATTTGTTAAGTGTAAGGTGAGTGTAGCCGACTTGAAGATGTTTTTCAAGTTGTGAATGGTATAAATTCAAGGTGAGTTGATGCAAGATGAAGTGTGGAATAAAATTGTGTGTTATGATGCAAAATTAAGTGTAGAAGTGTGAAACACAATGCGAGCTATAATGAAATATTACTGAATGAAGTGAGCTGGAGGTATCTTGATCACTTGAAGACAGTGAGTGTTATTGGAGCTGTTGTGGTGGTTTCTCTATTGCATTGATATTGTGTTCTCTGTGTAACATTCTATCTTCTTTCTTCTTTGTATTTTGACAGTGATCCTAGGTTGTGATCCTTTCTAGACAGTGCATACTATTCTGGTAGTGAGCCTCTTTGTGTCTATTTTATAATTACTTATATTGTGCGCTAATCCTCACTGTGGTTTTTCCCTTCTAGGGTTTTCTGCATAAATATGGTGCTCTTGTGTATGGTGTTGGTTGTTTCAACTTCTGTTATCTACTTTTCAAGTTTAAAAATTATAAAAAATTAAGGGTTTCATGAGTGCATGTGGATCTAGTTACTGTTGAGGGTTTTGATGTTTTAATTTGATACAACTAATTCAAGAGCTGAAATTTGTGGAATAGGTTCAATTAGTTTTGATGGAAAGTATAATATTAAAGATGTTTATTGTTGAAATGGATGTTACTTGCACACCAACATACAAATAAATTCTCACAGAGGTATCGTGACAACCTACCTTTCTTGAAAGACTCCACCAGGAAACCTAAATCTAAGGAAAAATCAGCTTGATCCAAAGGCTCATTTGTGTCAAGTCTTGATGCACTAAGTTCACTTAGGGTTCATTGTGATATTTCTATTAAACATGAGGGGTAAATGGTTGTTAAATATTTGTTGGTATTGTAAATATATGAACATAATCTCAGTAAATGATCATTTAATAACTTCATGAAATCAAAAGATTTGCAACAATGTTTCATGAAACTCAAACAACTTGCATACATTCAAGTAGATTTAGCATTAAGCATTCAAAAATTTCATGAAATTGAAAGATCTGTAATAAAACTCCATGCATTTATCATTTTTTTAAACATTTTCTAGAATATAAAACATCTATTCTAAAATAAAGCATAATTTGTTTTTTGAAAAGTAAAATTTCTCCTAGGTATTATCCACACATGCCTCAAGAAATAACCAATCTAGAGCAAACTATTCCATACGTCATTAGATTGCTTCACATCTAGGCACAAAATGATGTAAGAGTTTAAAGAAAGGGGGATTATTTTCCATCAGATAGTGTTAGTATGCACCCTTAAATGACACAACATACAGTCTTGTCTGATAGGAATAAACAATTAGCTATGTAAGATTTCATATTAGGAAATTATAGCTTTGAAATTGGCCCTGATATTCTAAGTTAACTTCTAATAAAACATACAAATTTTTAGTCTAGAATGAAATAGAAAACAAGAAAAAGAATAAAATTTGGAAAAGTTTTGGTTCTCCAACATCCACAAGTTCTGAACTTAACTTAAAATGACACATCTCCCAACCTTTTATAATAACGAGACACTCAAGAAATTCAATCCACACATGAGAGAGAATCCAAGGGATAAATCACAACAAGGCATGTGGCACATGACAATCAGAAAGAGAACTTTTGAATAAGTCAACTGATTTTGACCTTCTTCAACACTTTGAAACTTTTGGACTTATGTATTTAAAATTCGATCAGGAAATCAAATAGAATTTAGTATATTTTTCAAACAAAATTTAGGAACTTCCTCTGCTAGATATTCATAGCAATCAGGTGGAACTAGTTATTCAAATCCACCAACACTTTTGGTCCTACATTCAAGTTGGGGCTTGGACATAAAACACCCAGAAGTAAATCACCTTGGAGTTAGGCACCCTCCTTTGTCGCATGCGTAATACCTAGATCCATAGTATCCTTGTATCTGATGTTTCTTCATGACAAACCTTTTTACCACATGAACTTTCAGTGTGCACCACCAAACTTGGTAACATCCTCAAATCTACTTGCAACCCAAATTTTTCTAATCGTCCATACTGAAACATAGTCCAACAACCTATTTCTATTGCATATTAAATTCCATATATCAATCCCTTTTTTAAAACACATCAATAAAACTATCATTAAAATAAAACAATCATTAATATATTAGATTTTAAACAAGTCATAAATAACATTATTTTAATGCATTCTCATGTAATTATCACTTTAGGTAGGCTACTAGGAATTTTAGGATTTCAAGCAAAAATAGACAACCAAATTTATCATTTTAGCACCAATACATCTTTTACCTGGGACCTGACATACTTCAACTTTACTGGAACAAAAAATCACTTGGATCCTGGTTACTACCAAAACCTTCATAACTCCCAAACCTTTACTCCTAGATTGCCACAACTTTCCAAACTTTGCATTAAACATTCCAACCAACATGACTTCCTGGTATTTGGTATATTCAACATCGGTGCTTTTAAACCATGAATTATTTCAAATATTTCCACTTTAACATTTTCTTTCGGTGATCCTTTGCCAACCAGTGTCTGCCATAAGCTTTGATTTTTTACTTGGGTCCCCAAGCCTTACATTCTTGGGGCATGTTGTGAGACCACAAAACATTTACTATGTTAAAGGTTTAAGGCATAACCTCTTGACTGTTGGAAAAATGTGTAGTAAAGGATACAATCTTATGTTTCAAGATAATGGACGTGAGATCAAAAAAGTGTCCACAACTGTGATTGTTACTAGAAAGAGGATAGATGGAAATATATATTAGCTCAAGGGTGTTGATGGTCACTATTTTATGACTCATATTAATGATAGCTAGATATGGCACATGAGAATGTGCCACATCAATTTTGATAACTTGGTTAGAATTAGTTCAGTTCAAGCAGTGAGAGATCTTTCAAGGATTATAAAGCCTATCAATGTTGTTTGTAGAGATTGTCAATTTGAAAAAAATAGAAGTATTTTCAAGGGAAAAGAGCAATATTCTACCAGATTGTTGGAATTGGTGCATACAAACCTATGTGATCCTAGAAGAGGGAGAAGTCTTCAATGTGACATGTATTTCATGCTTTTGTTTGATGATTACTCTAGAATGACATGGGTTACTTTTCTTAAAGAAAAATGTGAAGCCCTAGATAAATTTAAAGCATTTAAAGTTATGGTTGAGAATGAAATGGATTTGAAGATCTAATTTTTGAGGTCTAACAAAGGTGGAGAATTCACCTCCAATGAATTTAACATGTTTTGTGAGATTCATGGCATAAAAGGAACTTGTCTGCCCCTAGGACTCCTCACCAAAATGAAGTGGTTGAAAGGAAAAATAGGACTATTCAAGAAGCTGTGAGGACAATGATGAAAGAAGCTAACCTATCAGAAGTATACTGGAGAGAAGCAATTCATACTGTTGTTTACATACTTAACAAATTGCAAGCAAGAGCTAACAAGAAAAGAACTCCCCATGAGTTTGGTATGGAAGGACTCCTACTATCAAGTAATTTAGAGTGTTCAAATGCAAATGATATATTAGAAGAGATGATGAAAACTTAAGAAAGTTTGATGCATGGTCTAATGAAGGTGTCTTCTTTGGATATTCTAGTAAGAACAAAGTTAACAAATGTTACAGTAAAATATTGAGAAATATTATTGAAAGTGTAAGTGTCAAGGTTGATGAATATTTAAAGAATTTAGTGGTGATAGATGGAGAAGAAGAAGAAAAAGCTAAGGAAAAATAAGTTCAGAATAAAGAGGAAGAAGTTTTGGAAAAGACCCCTAAGACCCCTAAGTATGTTCAGAGAAATTATTTTGAAGAATAGATCATTGGAGACTAAAAGAAAAGGTGTGTTGACAAGAAGAGTTGCTAAAGTAGAGGTAAATCTATGTTTAATTTCTAAAGTTGAACCTAAAATAGTGAGTGAGGCATGCAAAGATGAATATTGGATGAAAGAAATGGAAGAAGAACTTATGTAGGTTGAGAAGAATTAGAATTGGGAACTTGTTCCTAGACCTGAAAATAAAAACATTATTGGTACTAAGTGGGTATTCAGAAAGAAACTGAATGAGAATGGAGAAGTAAGAAAAAAGACAG
>VDFB02271358.1:103963000-103992886 GCA_007258455.2 Sequoia sempervirens
CCCTCATGCTCAAATTTGGGTTTTTGTATTTTTTTGTGTTGTTTGATATAAATAAGGTCATTTTATACAATTAATGATCATTTTGAGTCATTCCACTAGATCATTTTAGAATGTTTTGGAGTCATAATACAAATGATGTCAAAAACTTGTCAAAATTGTAAAAGTTGTCATTGTGAAAGTTGTCAAAAGTGCATTAAAGTTACAACTTTGATTAAGAAGTTAGTTGTGGGTGGTTTATAGTTGGAAAATTATTGGAAAAATATAAATACATGTTTTAAACATGAATCTAAAGGTTGGGAAGGTTGGAAAATATGAGAATGAAAATTGGAATCAATTTGGAGCAATTTTTTTGTGCATTTTTCCTTTAACAGTCCTGTTCTTTCATGTAGTATGGATTTGTATAGAATTTTCATGACCTACACATGGTATGGTTATAAATATAATGGGGTTATATTTCATTTGGTTTTGGTTTGGTTAAATTTAATTAAGTTTAGAGAAAGTTATGACATTTTTTGTAACAACAGGTCTGAATCTGCCCTAGGGTTTCCAGCGAACAAGATTCCATATATTTTATTCCCTCCATTAAAAAATCTAAAAATTGGTGAAAAGTTTTGTTTGGAGGTTATCTAAAAACCCTTTAGATAATATTTTATAGTTTTTCATTTTTATTAAGTTACTAATGAAAGTTTTCTTGCATTTGGGTGTAGACAGTTAAAAAAAAAACCTCTTAGAAGTAGGACAGTCAAATTTTGAGCCCCTCCATACAAAGAAAACCTACCTTATGTGTTAGAATGGAAAAATGGGTATCCTAAAGGGGTCTCATTTTCTATATATCTGATCTGAGTCAAAATATATGTCCAATTTTACTTTTTGAAAGGTTACAAACAAGAATGAGGGTTTGTGAAGGAAACCCCACTTTTTGATGAATAAAGGTTCTTGTTTAAGGTTGTTTTGAGTTTGATTACCCATGCTCTACATCACTTCCATGTTGACCCAAAAATTATTTCCTTTTTTTCACTTTTTAAGTGTCATTCTTTTGAGCTCTATAACAATATTTTAGCAAAGACATACTGACCCCAAATTCATGGATCCCTTATGTGTTATTTTGTGATTTCATTTATGGGGGTAACCCCTTCATCCCTTTTTCATGATGTAGCTTCATTTAGAAACATATGAATTGGAATTGGGATTTTCGAATAAGCTCTTATGTCTCCTTTATTGTTAGCATTGATTATTTTCTACTTTAAAGTAATTGCTCACAACATGGTGTTAGCAATTTATTTAAGTGGGGGCATACATTGACTTTATTATTTTTGAAATTTTTGACATTACTTATGTTTCATTGTGCTATTTTCTTACTTCTTGCGATGCATATTTTTCTTGGTGATACCATTGGGTTTTATGTCCTCCAAGAGTGTGACCTTTCTTGGCACACAACTTTCCTCTTAGTGGTGATGCTACATATTTCATTCCATAAGTTGTGATTATTTTATCCTTGACTTTTACTCTCTTGGAGACATTAGACATGATGTTCCCTAAGAGGAGACCTTACACGAATTGATCAAAATCCCTTTGAACATGTTTATTTGCATTTTTATTCATAAGTGTTTAGCATAATACAACTTGGTAATATTGTGAAGCTCAAACCCTTTTCAAGGCCATCAAACATAACACACTTTTCTTTCCAATGGAGCCTTACCTTGTGTGTTCATAGGTACTTAGCATGATGCAACTTGTTAGGCCTTATAGAGCTCAAAGTTTTTGTTTTTGTTTTGTGGTGCCTTATTGAAGTTATTAGAGGGATAACTTTGGTATGGTATGGGAGCCTAATAAGATTCTCTCATTTTCCACCCTTGGGGGCTCACCTAGTGGACAACTAGAGTTCCATTAGCTCATATGGGTGTGCATGTTGTTTTCATAGTGGACAACCAAAGTTCTGCTTGTGAACATTTTTGGACAAATAGTCGAGGCGTGTTCCACATTGTGTTAAACAGTTGAGTGTTGATTTTCCTTTTTTGTTTTTACCTTTTCTTTTTAGTCTATGATATTGTATGATTGGGTATCTTTTTGTTTCTGTATACATATGTTTTGAATGTATACTTTAGTGTGATTTTGATGCAAGGTCATCCTCTCACTAAAGAGGGGGATAAATGTAGTGTAGAAAAATGTATCCCTTTTACATTTTCACACTTGTTTGAGACCTCCTAGTTAATTTGGACTTAATTGTACCTTAATTTAGTGTTGTAAATTGTATTTATTTACAATTTCAAATTTATTTAGGGATCCCTTAGTTAATTGAGCTTAATTTTCCTTAATTGGCCCCTTAATTCATTTACCAAGCCTATTTAATTATATTTTCTGAAGAGGAAACCCTATATTCATTAATGCCTAAACATAACACTTCTCATTGAGAAATGTGTGTCCTAGGTTTATAGACCTGGGACCCATTCACCATCCTCCCTTGACCTTAGGACCTAAATTTAAATTATGTTTTTAGTGGTGTTTTAATATCTCTAAGTTTATATTCAGATTTTAGCTTGTGATATTTGAATTTTGAGAAATTGAGGATACATATATGTAAATATAAGGTCATTTCACTATGTTTCACCTAGAATTTTTGTGACTTCATAAGATAAATTCAAGAGTATTTTTGGAGAACTTCAAGGAATTCAAGAGAATATTAATTAGAGTTTTATTGCATAAATCAAGATCCAATTTTCATGTCAAATTCTTCTTGCATCATGCATGTTCTTGGAGCTAATATGGTGATGTAGGTTTCATGATCCACTCAAGCATTCAAATCATTATTTCAAGCAATATTCAAGGTGTTCAAGATCCACATCCATTGAATCCATTTCATGCAAGTTACAGATTTCCATTCCAAGGTTTCTTCAATTTTTTGTTGAGTGGTAACATAACTTTGTTCATTCTGCATTCCCTCTTTCATGTTTCATTTCATTTCAACATTTAATTACCAAAACAAGGTTTGACCAAGGTAAACCTCCATTCACCAAAACAAATTATTTTTCATTCTCATGTTGTGTTTACAGATCTAGATGGAATAAGGATTGAAGATATCTTGAAGAGAAAAAATGAAGAAGTTGTTAAAGTTGCAAAAGTTGTCATAAAATTTTTCATCTCATAGAAACTCATCTACAAAATTTATTTTTGACTTTCTGACACTGAAACCCAAAGAATATGGAAGTGCAAAGATAGGACAAGAGGCTCCTGAAAGTTGCAGAAAAATCCCAACAAAGGACCCATTAGACCCTAGGTGAATGAGTCCCAAATCAACTTCAAAAAATGACTTTTGGTGAAATGTACATTCAGATCCACCCTTCTCTAATCTGCAATTTGATTGTAGGTTTTTCTAGTATTGGGTTTAATCTTTCCGTTTCAAGTGTTGAATTGCATTTTGGTGTTAGTTTACTATTTTTTAATTTTTCTCCCCAAAGTGTTGTTTAGCCTTGACTCTCGTCCTTCATTCATAAGGAAATATGAAGATTCACATCTTGAGTTGACTGACCTAAGGGTTGTAAGTTAATTCTTTGTGTGGATCTCATTTCCTAATAAAATAAAGGAAAATAGATCTCTCATCTTACCATATTTGATTTACCCCACATCTAAAACCACATTTTCCTTTGTTTCAAAACTAAACCTAAATGATGCAACAAATTGATTCCACTGGACAATTACACTTGATGACACCATCCTATAAGAATTGTGGCAAGTATGAAGGTGTTTTCATTGATGTTAACAAAGCTTGTGTTGTCATTGATGTTAGTTGTGTAGTGGTTGAGAGAGATTGTTGCTTTGATTAGTTGCATTATGTTGTCATCAGCTAAGTTGTGGATGTTAACCTTTGGTGTTTCTTTGATAATATTTTTTATATAGTTGTGGTAGTGATAAAGATGTCAAGGATATTAAGAAAATTGATAAAAAGAGGTAACATGGTGTTGTAGAGGTGTTCTATTTTTTCTCCTCATTTCTTTTGGGTTGAAGATCTACTTGTGTGGTTTAGATATGATGGTTAGAGGTGTTTAGTGTTTCTATATCTAGAATTTGGGTTTCTTGACTGATGTGTAGAAGAAGTTTTCTTCACCAATGTGTGAACTAGTTTTGTAGTGTTGTTTATAGAGGTGTTTGGGAGAAATGTTTTTGCTCCACGTTTCTTCATAGTTGTTCTTCAAGTCTTGCAATTTTTAAGGTAAGTTTATGGTGTTGATCTCTTTCCTATGTCAAGAGGATTCATGGTCTAGTGCTCTAGAAGATGGATTTTAGAGTTGTAGTGTTTGGCAGTGTAGTGTGAATGTACTAGGCATATTGTAAGGGAAAATATCAGGTCACTTCAGAGAAACCTCCAAGAATAGTAGTGCCTTCGGTAACTTTAATTTCGACCAAGTTGCCTCAAAGACATGTACAACTATGTCCTAAAGCGGAAACAGACACAGTTTATTTCCCACATCAATCCTTCTGAGAGAAGTACATGTTAAATTCAACAGCAAGCAATAACTGATTCTAGTAACAGAACCAATACATATGAAAGATAAGACAAAAAACATAACACAAAGATTTACGTGGGGAAAACCCTTTCGGGTAGAAAACCCCACACTCCAAAGATTGAGCCATTGTATTATTCAGCAACAAAAGGTTACAATACAATTTCAAGCTCATAGCCTTTTCAAAGATTACATCTTGTTCATTCTGAATACAACCTGGTAGCAACTAATCAATCCATCATACCATATAACCTTCGCATTGATACAATGCAGTGCAGATCAACATGAGAGAGATCAATCATGATCCATGATCAGAAGAGATTCCAATAGAACCCTACTTCTCTCTTCTTCTCCTTCGGCCTCATGGCCTCGGCCTTTCAATGAGCCACACGGCCCTCTCTGTTAGCTCTCTTGGTTCTTCTTTCTCCTCTTATTCTCACCAGATCTATTCATTCAGAACATCCAATGCATACATATACATTTGTTCTCAACATGCTCTATGAAACCATTCGTTTTCAACTATCAGACAACAATCTCCATCTCAACATCATTATTGTCGTAGATGTTTCCATTTCCTCGTGTAGAGTTTTCCCTTCCACACAGAAACAGTTCAGCAAACGGTTCACATCCTGCCTTCTTTGATAGGTCCAAAATGCACCACGTAGGACAGTCATCATTCGGTCAAAGGCGTTCAACCTGTGTCGCATGTCGGTGAGACACTAACCGTGTCTCCCTAATGCCACAAGACTGATTGCACATCTATCGCCAAGATTCATCCCTATCGGCAAGAGGTTACACCGAGTCCAGAAAGCTATTGCTAAGACTTCGCCTTGTCGCCAAGACCTCATACTGATGATCATCACTTGTATCGCTATTGCCAGGACTTATCGCTATTGGCAAGATGTTACACCGAAGTTCCAACAGTCGCATAGA
This sequence comes from Sequoia sempervirens, assembly GCA_007258455.2. Lineage (NCBI taxonomy): Eukaryota > Viridiplantae > Streptophyta > Pinopsida > Cupressales > Cupressaceae > Sequoia > Sequoia sempervirens. The sequence continues at coordinate 103,968,433 of VDFB02271358.1, forward strand.
TGTGAGTATTCCCATCAACAATAGTTTTCGTCTTTCACCAAGACATCACATCGAACCTTCACAAGTTATTCCGAAGTGCTCATTAGTTGGCAAGACTTACCGCCTTCGCCTAGAGGTCATATCGATGCCACCAAGTTTAGCAAGACATCAACACATTGGTAAGACTTCTTACCAAGCCACCATACGTTATCCTGATGAATCCAAGATAAAGCTGTTGGCAAGACATTCCTTGTCGATATGAGTCATACCAAACATCCAAGACTCTCCCTAAAGACTTCAAAAGAAAATGCTATCAGCGAGACAATCATATCACTAAGACGTCATACTGATGACCACCACATGTAGCGCTATTTGACAAGACTATCGCTTGGTCGGTGAGACATCACACCGAAGCACATAATAGTCGGTGAGACTACCTCTTTTTCCAAGAGGACACACCGATGTTCATTCCCATCGGCGAGAGAACCAATCGTCAGCAAGACATCTCCCATCGCCAGGACACATTCTGATAGGAGCAAGTCATACCGATTACCACATCGGCCAGAAAGACCAAAGGTCACGCCAATATTGGCCAGACTTTCTACCGTTGCCGAAAAATCATTCCGACTGTCCAAGGTTATGCCGAAGGTTCACATTATACCAATCTCCAAGACATTCAGGAGGTCACAACGACAGTTCAAGATCAACTAGCAAATCGACCAGACATCGCACTAGTCACAGCAACCATGCTTTCTCAAAGGTTTCATCTTGTGAGATTGAGGCAACAATTCCAACAATCTCCCACTTGACCAAGATCACATAGGCACCTCCAAAGCAACCAGAAACTAAGATCACACTAACTCCACCAGTTCAGACCCTACAGCACTCAAGACACTCGACCAACAAGTTTCCACAGATAACAGTCTACCAGACAATCTGCAACAAAGACCAGGCATCCAACTGCAACTCACTGTCCAAAAAAGCAATCGAAATGCAACCGATCACAGCCTTCCAAGAAACCACATAGACCTCAACCATGCTCTCATGCTCCATCAAGAATTCTGCTCCAACATCCAAGATGTCCACCATTCAGGAAATAATCCTGTCATCTTCCAACATGCCACCTATGGAAGGAAGATACAATGCCAAGGTAAATAAGCAACATTCTAACAAACACAAGAAAAAGATCCCAATGATGTCATCACCAAGATACTGCTACCACTTCACTGTGCTCAGATGCTATACAAAATCAATATCAGCTTCTAACCTCAAATAGATCACAACCATGAAGTCATTCTCCAGAAACAAGATATAGAACATCGACTAGAACAACAATTAGACTGACTGCTTCCATCCAACTGATAAACCCACGTGACTAAAAATAGCATCCACAGCTCATGCTATTCCATCCAATCTCACATACCTCATAAGGTATCAACATTAGTAAACTCATACCAAACCATAACCAACTCATTTAACAACAAATACAAGCTCCAAGTGCTAATCAGTCGAAGAAGATAAGACACATACAGGAACTCCCACTACCTGAGTAATCCAGATCTGAAAGATCAAAGGCATCACAAGTCTACCAATAACAGAACATAGAAAATGTAACCATGTAGTACCAAGGAAATATCCACAACCTGCAACAAACTATTACAAGAAACATTTCTCTCACCACAAACCTTCACGGCCATAGAGAGAAACTCTGCACATCATCTTCCTATAGAAAATCCTCCTACATACACCTCTAATAGCCAGCTATGTCAAGAATGATCTCCTTCACATCCCAAAAGAAAAGCCTTAACAACATCCATCTATTCAATCACCAAGATCAAACCAGCTTTAAAAAAAATGGATGTAAGCCTCTCAAAGAAGACCAAACTACATCATTTCCCATTTCAGGAAATCATCCCATACATCATCTCCTACCAATTATCATCAGTAAATAAACACAAAAACTCAAGGAGATAAAAGAAGTTGTACAACTTCCACTATGAATCCTCCAGAACCATTAAACAACAATTCAAGATCCATATCATGAAAGTGAACATTAAACACATCTGAAAGATATAAAGGGACAAATACCTCTCAGATAAACCACCGAGCAGACCAAGAGTGGGAACAAGAATAATCCTTCAAGATATACAAGCCATCAAGACTAATCCAAGAGAAATCTCCTCATAGGTCTCTTATTGAACTCACCTTCAACCAAGGTGTAGGATTCTCGGACTTTCTGCTGAAAAACTTCATCAAGAATAACCATCAAGAACACTTCTCATAAGAGAAAAATAGCCTCACCTTATTCTTCATGTATCCATGAGTACTAGCAACCGATCATCTCATGATAAACGCCAACTGCATTACTGCACTATCATGAAGTATCAAGCAAACAATCAAAGCACCCAATACATAAAGAATTACCAGACCACTATCAAAGCTCCAATCATCTGAATCAGGAACTTATCATGACACCATGATCTACATATCCCCTTTAGGAGATACCATGCTTCAAGTGACTTCACCATGGTCTCAAGTACAATGCACAATGCCAAAACTCTAGTGCACAAACAAGAGTATACCATGACATAAAGCAATTAAACTCAAAACCAACATCACCTATCAAGCACCACCAACACCTCAGCCAAAGACTCCAAGCATCCTCCATGGATCGAAGATGTTGCACATCTTCAAATAATGTCCATGCAAATGCGAAAGAACCCTTATGTAGCAACATGATCTAAGGGCTCCCCAAAGAAACATCTGCAACACCAAAGAAGACCATTCACCACCATGTGATGAATCCACAGTCACTGCTAGAGCTCCCACTGAAATGTGACACCCAAGCTCTCCAAGCATCATGACCACCTGCTACAGGTTCCCAAAACTGACTATTCAGGTACTCAACAATATCCATCCTCTCATCTCAAAGCAATCACACCAATGCACAAGTGACCACAGACAAGGCCAGCTAACAAGTCTGCACCAGCAATGAATCAACCTTGTGGATAAAGACAGTCCACATCCAAGTTATCTCACTACAGCCAATGGGTAGCTAATCCACCAACCACATAACTCGTAGATCACAACATTGAACATGCAAACCCATCATCGCATTGGAAACTACAACACTGAGATCTCAAAGAGAATAACCATGTAGACAACATGACTCAAACACCAGATCACACCAAACCTGATTTGCCAATCATGTCCACAACGAGCACCATAATCAAGGAACCCACAAACACCACCACAAGAATGCTGAGTGACAAATCACGTACCAACACTCCCATGCAGAGAAGAAAACATGCCTCCTCAAACCATGCACAAAGCATGCATGCAAAACTACAACTATCTCATTCAACAACACCCCATAAGCCAGGGTCTAGAAAATAGCTTAACAACAACTCCACATAATCACAAGTTTTTCTTAACCATGTAAAACCTGCAAAACCACAGAGCCATGCAAGTACAAAACATCCTTAAAAAGAAAACAACAGTTCAGGGAATCCAGGCCCCTTTCAGGCCAAATCTAAACCACCAACATGTACATGCATCTGAGAAAGAGATAAAGGCTATTTCAGAGGCTTGCAAATCATCTAATGATTAAATCCATAGCCTTTATGTATTCGAGGTTAACAGGAAACAGTGCCTTCCAACACCAGGAAACACCACCTAGCATAAGCACTCTCTTCCATGGCTGAGAAACAACCTAAGATTCTCCATATCATCTAGGAGCCTCTCAGACAAACACCCAATATGAAAGCTTTACTGCTACACAGCCATAGAGAAAAGAAATCCACCTCATACACCAAGAGACATAGATCACAACAAAACAACATGATCAACTCCCTTTTCCATCTACACCATCCTTCAAGCTGCGTGCTGTCTCCAAATATCACAAGACTTCCACTCACCAAAGGATCAATAAATCAATTCATTCCTCCAGATTTCCTCCAGCCCAACAAACTAAGAAATCTTCACAGGAGAAATACCCAGAACCAACAACTAGAAGAAGGCTCTGATACCACTTGTAAGGGAAAATATCGGGTCACCTTAGAGAAACCTCCAAGAACAGTAGTGCCTTCGGTAAATTTAATCTCAATCAAGTTGCCTCAAAGACATGTACAACTATGTCCTAAAGCGGAAACAGACACAGTTTATTTCCCACATCAATCCTTCTGAGAGAAGTACATGTGAAATTCAACAGCAAGCAATAACTGATTCTAGTAACAGAACCAATATAGATGAAAGATAAGACATAAAACATAACACAAAGATTTACGTGGGGAAAACCCTTTCGGGTAAAAAACCCCACACTCTAAAGATCGATCCATTGTATTATTCAGCAACAAAAGGTTACAATACAATTTTAGGCTCATAGCCTTTTCAGAGATTACATCTTGTTCATTCTGAATACAACCTGGTAGTAACTGATCAATCCATTAGACCATACAACCTTCGCACTAATACAATGCAGTGCAGATCAACATGAGAGAGATCAATCATGATCCATGATCAGAAGAGATTCCAGTAGAACCTTGCTTCTCTCTTCTTCTCCTTCGGCCTCATGGCCTCAGCCTTTCAGCCAGCCACACAGCCCTCTCTATTAGCTCTCTCGGTTCTTCCTTCTCTTCTTGTTCTCACTAGCTCTATTCATTCAGAATGTCCAATGCATACATATACATTCATTCTCAACATGCTTTGTGAAACCGTTCATTTTCAACTGTCAGACAACAATCTCCATCTCAGCATCATTATCATCGTAGATGTTTCCATTTCCTCGTGTAGAGTTTTCCCTTCCACACAGAAACGGTTCAGCAAATGGTTCACATCTTTCCTTCTCTGATAGGTCCAAAACGCACCACGTAGGACAGTCATCATTCGGTCAAAGGCGTTCAACCTGTGTCACATGTTAGTGAGACACTAACCGTGTATCCCCGATGCCACATGACCGATTGCACATCTATCACCAAAAGGTTACACCGAGTCCAGAAAGCTATCGCTAAGACTTCACCTTGTCGCCAAGACCTCATACCGATGATCATCACTTGTATTGCTATTGCCAGGACTTATCGCTATTGGCAAGATGTTACACCGAAGTTCCAACAATCACATAGACGTGAGTATTCCCATCGGCAATAATCACAAGTTTTTCTTAACCGTGTAAAACCTACAAAACCATAGAGCAATGCAAGTACAAAACATCCTTAAAAAGAAAACAACAGTTCAGGGAATCAAGGCCCCTTTAAAGCCAAATCTAAACCACCAACATGTACATGCATCCAAGAAAGAGATAAAGGCTATTTTAGAGGCTTGCAAATCATCTAATGATTAACTCCATAGCCTTTATGTATTCGAGGTTAATAGGAAACAGTGCCTTCCAACACCAGGAAAAACCACCTAGCATAAGCACTCTCTTCCATGGCTGAGAAACAACCTAGGCTTCTCCATATCATCCAGGAGCCTCTCAGACAGACACCCAATATGAAAGCTTTACTGCTACACAACCATGGAGAAAAGAAATCCACCTCATACACCAAGGTTATACCGCTACCAACCAGGAGACACAAATCACAACAAAACAACATGATCAACTCCCTTTTCCATCTACACCATCCTTTAAGCTGCGTGCTATCTCCGAATATCACAAGACTTACACTCACCAAAGGATCAATAAATCAGTTCTTTCCTCTAGATTTCTTCTAGCCCAACAAACTAAGAAATCTTCACAGGAGAAATACCTAGAACCAGCAACCAGAAGAAGGCTTTGATACCACTTGTAAGGGAAAATATCGGGTTACCTCAGAGAAACCTCCAAGAATAGTAGTGCCTTCGGTAAATTTAATTTCGATCAAGTTGCCTCAAAGACATGTACGACTATGTCCTAAAGCGGAAACAGACACAGTTTATTTCCCACATCAATCCTTTTGAGAGAAGTACATGTTAAATTCAATAGCAATCAATAACTGATTCTAGTAATAGAACCAATACAAATGAAAGATAAGACATAAAACATAACACAAAGATTTACGTGGGGAAAACCCTTTCGGGTAAAAAACTCCACACTCCAAAGATCGATCCATTGTATTATTCAACAACAAAAGGTTACAATACAATTTCAGGCTCATAGCCTTTTCAGAGATTACATCTTGTTCATTCTAAATACAACCTAGTAGCAACTGATCAATCCATCAGACCATACAACCTTCACACTGATACAATGCAGTGCAGATCAACATGAGAGAGATCAATCATGATCCATGATTAGAAGAGATTCCAATAGAACCTTGCTTCTCTCTTCTTCTCCTTCGACCTCATGGCCTCAGCCTTTCAGCAAGCCACACGGCCCTCTCTGTTAGCTCTCTTGGTTCTTCCTTCTCCTCTTGTTTTCACCAGCTCTATTCATTCAAAATGTCCAATGCATACATATACATTCATTCTCAACATGCTCTGTGAAACCGTTCGTTTTCAACTGTCAGACAACAATCTCCAGCTCAGCATCATTATCGTCATAGATGTTTCCATTTCCTCATGTAGAGTTTTCCCTTCCACACAGAAACGGTTCAGCAAACGGTTCACATCCTGCCTTCTTTGATAGGTCCAAAATGCACCACGTAGGACAGTCATCATTTGGTCAAAGGCGTTCAACCTGTGTCGCATGTTAGTGAGACACTAACCGTGTCTCCCCAATGTCACATGACCGATTGCACATCTATCGCCAAGAGTCATCCCTATCCGCAAGAGGTTACATTGAGTCTAGAAAGCTATCACTAAGACTTCGCCTTGTCACCAAGACCTCATACCGATGATCATCACTTGTATTGCTATCGCCAGGATTTATCGCTATCGGAAAGATGTTACACCAAAGTTCCAACAGTGACATAGACGTGAGTATTCCCATCGGCAATAGTTTTCATCTTTCGCCAAGACATCACATCGAACCTTCACAAGTTATTCCGAAGTGCTCATCAGTTGGCAAGACTTACCACCTTCACCTAGAGGTCATACCGATGCCACCAAGTTCAGTGAGACATCAACACATCGGTAAGAATTCTTACCGAGCCACCATACATTATCTCAATGAATCCAAGATAAAGTTGTCGGCAAGACATTCCTTGTCAATATGAGTCATACCAAACATCCAAGACTCTCCCCGAAGACTTCAAAAGAAAACACTGTCGGCGAGACAATCATATCATTGAGACATTATACCGATGACCACCACATGTAGCGCTATTCGACAAGACTATCACTTGGTCAGTGAGACATCACACTGAAGCACAAAACAGTCAGTGAGACTACCGCTTTTTCCAAGAGGTCACACTGATGTTCATTCTCATCGGCGAGAGAACCAATCGTTAGCAAGACATCTCCCATCGTCAGGACACATTCTGATAGGAGCAAGTCATACCGATTACCACATCGGCCAGACAGACCAAAGGTCACGCCTATATCGGCCAAAATTTCTACCGTCGCTGAAACATCATTCCAACTGTCCAAGGTTATGCTGAAGGTTCAGATTATACCAATCGCCAAGAGATTTAGGAGGTCACAGCGACAGTTCAGGATCAACTAGCAGATCGGCCAGACATCTCAGTAGTCACAACGACCATGCTTTGTCAGAGGTTTCAGCCTGTGAGATTGAGGCAACAATTCCAACACATATACATTCTGAAGGTGCAATTTTTGCGAAGGAGTTTGATTGATTTCAGGATGTTAGAGGAATATTCTAGATCGTGATGAAGCATGATGTGTGTTTCACAAGTCATCCTTGGATTTGAGGAAGTGTGTAATTCAAAGTTTAATGGTGTTTGCATGGGTAATGGCCGACCTATTGTTTACACTACATTCGAATATGTTCAAGTATTAATGAAAGCATAGTGTGGCATGTTAGAGTTGATTTAGCTCCCAATTAAGTTTTGTATTGGTCCACTTTTGTTCCTATCCACTGTGAGAACGCTTAGTGCTGACCTATTTTGAATTTGTTAAGTGTAAGGTGAGTGTAGCCGACTTGAAGATGTTTTTCAAGTTGTGAATGGTATAAATTCAAGGTGAGTTGATGCAAGATGAAGTGTGGAATAAAATTGTGTGTTATGATGCAAAATTAAGTGTAGAAGTGTGAAACACAATGCGAGCTATAATGAAATATTACTGAATGAAGTGAGCTGGAGGTATCTTGATCACTTGAAGACAGTGAGTGTTATTGGAGCTGTTGTGGTGGTTTCTCTATTGCATTGATATTGTGTTCTCTGTGTAACATTCTATCTTCTTTCTTCTTTGTATTTTGACAGTGATCCTAGGTTGTGATCCTTTCTAGACAGTGCATACTATTCTGGTAGTGAGCCTCTTTGTGTCTATTTTATAATTACTTATATTGTGCGCTAATCCTCACTGTGGTTTTTCCCTTCTAGGGTTTTCTGCATAAATATGGTGCTCTTGTGTATGGTGTTGGTTGTTTCAACTTCTGTTATCTACTTTTCAAGTTTAAAAATTATAAAAAATTAAGGGTTTCATGAGTGCATGTGGATCTAGTTACTGTTGAGGGTTTTGATGTTTTAATTTGATACAACTAATTCAAGAGCTGAAATTTGTGGAATAGGTTCAATTAGTTTTGATGGAAAGTATAATATTAAAGATGTTTATTGTTGAAATGGATGTTACTTGCACACCAACATACAAATAAATTCTCACAGAGGTATCGTGACAACCTACCTTTCTTGAAAGACTCCACCAGGAAACCTAAATCTAAGGAAAAATCAGCTTGATCCAAAGGCTCATTTGTGTCAAGTCTTGATGCACTAAGTTCACTTAGGGTTCATTGTGATATTTCTATTAAACATGAGGGGTAAATGGTTGTTAAATATTTGTTGGTATTGTAAATATATGAACATAATCTCAGTAAATGATCATTTAATAACTTCATGAAATCAAAAGATTTGCAACAATGTTTCATGAAACTCAAACAACTTGCATACATTCAAGTAGATTTAGCATTAAGCATTCAAAAATTTCATGAAATTGAAAGATCTGTAATAAAACTCCATGCATTTATCATTTTTTTAAACATTTTCTAGAATATAAAACATCTATTCTAAAATAAAGCATAATTTGTTTTTTGAAAAGTAAAATTTCTCCTAGGTATTATCCACACATGCCTCAAGAAATAACCAATCTAGAGCAAACTATTCCATACGTCATGAGATTGCTTCACATCTAGGCACAAAATGATGTAAGAGTTTAAAGAAAGGGGGATTATTTTCCATCAGATAGTGTTAGTATGCACCCTTAAATGACACAACATACAGTCTTGTCTGATAGGAATAAACAATTAGCTATGTAAGATTTCATATTAGGAAATTATAGCTTTGAAATTGGCCCTGATATTCTAAGTTAACTTCTAATAAAACATACAAATTTTTAGTCTAGAATGAAATAGAAAACAAGAAAAAGAATAAAATTTGGAAAAGTTTTGGTTCTCCAACATCCACAAGTTCTGAACTTAACTTAAAATGACACATCTCCCAACCTTTTATAATAACGAGACACTCAAGAAATTCAATCCACACATGAGAGAGAATCCAAGGGATAAATCACAACAAGGCATGTGGCACATGACAATCAGAAAGAGAACTTTTGAATAAGTCAACTGATTTTGACCTTCTTCAACACTTTGAAACTTTTGGACTTATGTATTTAAAATTCGATCAGGAAATCAAATAGAATTTAGTATATTTTTCAAACAAAATTTAGGAACTTCCTCTGCTAGATATTCATAGCAATCAGGTGGAACTAGTTATTCAAATCCACCAACACTTTTGGTCCTACATTCAAGTTGGGGCTTGGACATAAAACACCCAGAAGTAAATCACCTTGGAGTTAGGCACCCTCCTTTGTCGCATGCGTAATACCTAGATCCATAGTATCCTTGTATCTGATGTTTCTTCATGACAAACCTTTTTACCACATGAACTTTCAGTGTGCACCACCAAACTTGGTAACATCCTCAAATCTACTTGCAACCCAATTTTTTCTAATCGTCCATACTGAAACATAGTCCAACAACCTATTTCTATTGCATATTAAATTCCATATATCAATCCCTTTTTTAAAACACATCAATAAAACTATCATTAAAATAAAACAATCATTAATATATTAGATTTTAAACAAGTCATAAATAACATTATTTTAATGCATTCTCATGTAATTATCACTTTAGGTAGGCTACTAGGAATTTTAGGATTTCAAGCAAAAATAGACAACCAAATTTATCATTTTAGCACCAATACATCTTTTACCTGGGACCTGACATACTTCAACTTTACTGGAACAAAAAATCACTTGGATCCTGGTTACTACCAAAACCTTCATAACTCCCAAACCTTTACTCCTAGATTGCCACAACTTTCCAAACTTTGCATTAAACATTCCAACCAACATGACTTCCTGGTATTTGGTATATTCAACATCGGTGCTTTTAAACCATGAATTATTTCAAATATTTCCACTTTAACATTTTCTTTCGGTGATCCTTTGCCAACCAGTGTCTGCCATAAGCTTTGATTTTTTACTTGGGTCCCCAAGCCTTACATTCTTGGGGCATGTTGTGAGACCACAAAACATTTACTATGTTAAAGGTTTAAGGCATAACCTCTTGACTGTTGGAAAAATGTGTAGTAAAGGATACAATCTTATGTTTCAAGATAATGGACGTGAGATCAAAAAAGTGTCCACAACTGTGATTGTTACTAGAAAGAGGATAGATGGAAATATATATTAGCTCAAGGGTGTTGATGGTCACTATTTTATGACTCATATTAATGATAGATAGATATGGCACATGAGAATGTGCCACATCAATTTTGATAACTTGGTTAGAATTAGTTCAGTTCAAGCAGTGAGAGATCTTTCAAGGATTATAAAGCCTATCAATGTTGTTTGTAGAGATTGTCAATTTGAAAAAAATAGAAGTATTTTCAAGGGAAAAGAGCAATATTCTACCAGATTGTTGGAATTGGTGCATACAAACCTATGTGATCCTAGAAGAGGGAGAAGTCTTCAATGTGACATGTATTTCATGCTTTTGTTTGATGATTACTCTAGAATGACATGGGTTACTTTTCTTAAAGAAAAATGTGAAGCCCTAGATAAATTTAAAGAATTTAAAGTTATGGTTGAGAATGAAATGGATTTGAAGATCTAATTTTTGAGGTCTAACAAAGGTGGAGAATTCACCTCCAATGAATTTAACATGTTTTGTGAGATTCATGGCATAAAAGGAACTTGTCTGCCCCTAGGACTCCTCACCAAAATGAAGTGGTTGAAAGGAAAAATAGGACTATTCAAGAAGCTGTGAGGACAATGATGAAAGAAGCTAACCTATCAGAAGTATACTGGAGAGAAGCAATTCATACTGTTGTTTACATACTTAACAAATTGCAAGCAAGAGCTAACAAGAAAAGAACTCCCCATGAGTTTGGTATGGAAGGACTCCTACTATCAAGTAATTTAGAGTGTTCAAATGCAAATGATATATTAGAAGAGATGATGAAAACTTAAGAAAGTTTGATGCATGGTCTAATGAAGGTGTCTTCTTTGGATATTCTAGTAAGAACAAAGTTAACAAATGTTACAGTAAAATATTGAGAAATATTATTGAAAGTGTAAGTGTCAAGGTTGATGAATATTTAAAGAATTTAGTGGTGATAGATGGAGAAGAAGAAGAAAAAGCTAAGGAAAAATAAGTTCAGAATAAAGAGGAAGAAGTTTTGGAAAAGACCCCTAAGACCCCTAAGTATGTTCAGAGAAATTATTTTGAAGAATAGATCATTGGAGACTAAAAGAAAAGGTGTGTTGACAAGAAGAGTTGCTAAATTAGAGGTAAATCTATGTTTAATTTCTAAAGTTGAACCTAAAATAGTGAGTGAGGCATGCAAAGATGAATATTGGATGAAAGAAATGGAAGAAGAACTTATGTAGGTTGAGAAGAATTAGAATTGGGAACTTGTTCCTAGACCTGAAAATAAAAACATTATTGGTACTAAGTGGGTATTCAGAAAGAAACTGAATGAGAATGGAGAAGTAAGAAAAAAGACAGGGCTTATCTATAAGGGCTATGCACAAGTTGAAGGAATAGACTTTGAGGAGACATTTGCTTTGGTGGCTAGAATGGAAGCGATTAGGATGTTTCTATGTTTTGTAGCACATAAGGAATTTAAAGTTTATCAAATGGATGTGAAGTCCGCTTTCTTGAATGGAGAGTTGGAAGAAGAAGTTTATATGGAACAATTGAAAGGATTTTAGTTGTCAGATAAACCTAATATAGTTTGCAGGTTGAAGAAGGCATTGTATGGATTGAAGAAAGATCCTAGAGCTTTGTATGCAAGGTTGGATAGATATTTGAAACATCAAGGATCCAATAAAGGCATTGTAGATAGTAATATTTAATTTAAGGTTGAGAAAGATCAAATCTTGATAGTTGTTATGTATGTTGATGGCATAATTTTTGGAGGCAATGAAACTATGTGCAAGAAGTTTGTAAAAGAGATGCAGAAAGAGTTTGAGATTTCTATGTTTGGGGAGATGAATTTATTTCTTGGGCTACAAATCAATCAAATAGATAATGGAATATTCATTTCACAATCAAAGTATGTTAAATAAATATTGAAGAAGTTTGGAATGGAAGACTCCAAACTGGTATGTAATCCTATGGTTACTGGTTGCAAACTGATTAAGTATGATAAATAACCTAAGGATAATTAGAGAAAGTATAGATCTATGATTGGTGGAATACTATACCTAACTAATACTAAACCAAATATCATGCATGCAGTTTGTAACATTCCCAACTAATATTTCACAAATAAATTAATATTTAACATTATGAATATAAATTAAAGAAATAAATTCCATAGCTATTTTACATCATAGCAATTTCATGTCCAAGAATATAAAATAAAATATGTTTGTATATTCATTTCCAAATGTCAATAGCAAATATAGGGTTTGACTTGGCATTCAATCACCACATAGTCAACACAATAATTACATCAATGATACAAGTACATCATATAAAATAGAATTCCACTGTAATTCCTCATTGAAAGCTCACCTCCACTAGTGGGTGATAACATGGTTGAGGTGCTTTTCCACCCAACCACAAAGCTATGATTCCCTAGAATTCTTCTATACATTGAAGAATACTCGATCCTACACAAAAAACTTAGGAGGAGATACAATATGCAAGGGGAATTTGGTGTGTGCCTAACTACATGTATTTCTATCTACTATTAGAACATGCAAATTCCATGTTAGGTAAAGATAGAGAGAGGATAAATAAACATCAATCCATTATAAATAATGACTGCAAATCTTGGCCAAACTCATGCTACAAATTCAACTTAAGCTATATTTTGAAAAATAAATCTACACTCTCTAGCACCCTTCCCGAAAGACAACTTTCCATAAATAAAGGGGTATCTCTCCCTTCTAGACCATCTACTAGCATCATACATTTGTGTGCTATAGACTATCTAGTACTTTGGTATCATTTCATCATATTCCATTTCATCATATAAGTAGTCAAAATAATTTAAGAATAACCATACATCCATTCATCAATTAACTATATTTCCTTAAGATTCACATTTACACATCAATGCTACATTTCTATAGTTTTCTTTCCTTTATAAATGAAATTAATCTAACATAAATCAAATGAGTAAATAAGATGAAATAAGAAGGTATACCACATATATGTGTATGTGCATAAATGATGATTTTATGTGTGTGCACATATATGCATATTAATCATAGTTTGTATATGTGTATACCTTCTATAAGAATAAAATAAAATACATTCTACTTGCAAATTTCTATATTTAAGATATATTGAATACATATGATACACAAGTTTTGGTCTTAACCACTTTATTCAAATGATAGCACGATGAATGTCTATATAATGGTTTGATATTTTAACAAGAACCAGAGTTCCAACTAAAACGATACATGGTTGTTTAGCTTTGATAGAAAAGGTTAATTTTAGAGACATTACAAGAACTAGTGTTAATTCTTGGCAATCATCAGTTTGAGTTACTTGGTAAAATTATAATGTTATCCTATCATCATTCTATTCTTGATAGAAAAACAGCTTCAGCGGTTAATTAAAGTATCATTGAATCCCTATGTTTAATTCAGAACATTGTGGTGAGTTACATTATGTTCATCTTTAAAAAGAACACACATATATTTATATATCAAGAATATTGGGGTTTAATATTAATCGTGCTATCGACTTATACCCCTTTTTTAATGTTTCAATGGTATTGTCATCCTCATACTCGAGGAAATTATTTTATCAAGTGAAAGAAAATAGAGTATAAATTACCATTCGAACCTGTGATGATTCATACACAAGATCGACCGAGCATGCATATAAATGTGTGTGTATATATATATATATATATATTACACATTGTAGAACCAAGATCTTAGCACCTGCAAAATACAAAAAAAAACACATTAGAAGATTCAAATGCAAGCCAAGATCAAAGTTCCCCATAAAATCCATTAGCAATGCTCAAAATAGGAATAAAAACAAGAACACAATGAAAAAGCAAGGAGATAGATCAAATCCTATTAAAAACATGCAAACTCTTGATCTTATGGGGGAGTTGGTGCCAATTTTATGTGGAAATTGGCCCTTTCCCAACTCCTATGCAATATTTTGATGATTTGGTGATGATTGATCCACTTGGTGATTGCTTCAAATAAACTCCATGGAGAAAACCTGCAATAACCTAGCTATGCCTTGATGAAATTGATGAAAATGCTAATGCTTGAAGATGAAAATGAGTATAGTAAGTTTTGTCAAACTGTGGATGATCTAATGAGGAAAGAAACCTCTTATTTATAGAAAGAAAAGATGGAGAAATGCCCAAAATGAAGCAATGTGGGACTAACTTTCAACCAATGACCAAATTCCACATGTCAAGATGTGAATGGGCAAAGGATGTGCACATTTTGATGAATGTTCCCATAAATGCAATTAGGTGGAATTTGAAAATAGTGAAATGACATATAAGAGGGAAAAGGAATGTCTTAAATCCCACTTGGCTCAATGCATAAGATGGAATAAATGTCTTGTTGGAAGGACAAAGTCCACTTGGAAGGATTTCAAATTTGAAGGAATATTCTCTAAAAGATGCCAAGTTGAGAGAAAATAGGGATTTAATGAATTAAATGTATTTTTATGTGCAAGTGGAAAAAACTAGAGGATGGGACATGGATTAGAATTAAATTAATCAAGGGTTAATTAATTTAATGAGGGATTAGATGATGTGACAAATTTGACTTAAATTTTAGGGTTTGAATAAATCAAAGTTTAGAGGAGAATGATTTAGACCTAGTTAAATAAATATTTTGTTTTATTTAACTAAAGGGTATGTTTGGCTAGATTAAATTAAAAAAGGTTTATTTAATTTAATTTAATAAGATGGCTTTAGAGATTTAATCAAATAAAATGAATTATTTAATTAAATAGAGATACAAGGTTAATTAGATCAAATTGATTGATTTAATTAACAAGAGAGAATGACTTAATCAGATAAATGATTTATTTATTTAATTAAGGGAGGAAGATTGATGAATTTAATCAAATAAGGGTATTTGATTAAATGGTTAGACCGAGGGATGATTAAGTATGAAATGGTGTTAGTAATCGAGATCAAGCATGTAGCGTCAATAAGTACATTTTACATGTCTACACACATAACCATTGAAGAGATAAAGGAAGATTCATTTAAATTCCGTGAGGGATCCATACACCCTTGTCCTATTATGGCCTATTTACAGACAACGGTGTACCAATAAATCACATGCATTATCATTTATGAAAGATATTATAACAGATAGTTATCCTAGAACAATGGTTTTTTTCCTTTCTTCTTATCTGAATGATGCATGGTCATTCGAAAAAATGAAAATAATAGAATGAATTAGGGTCATTCTCCAATACATATCTATATGTTATACGGATGACCTCAATCAATACATACATTACATTGGGTCAATATTATTCATTCCACACTAAAGCTTAGAACAAGACGATGTATATCATTCATCAACCTGCAACAATATTGGTGATAGAACCACCAATTATCTTATATATGGAACAAAATGATATGGATCATTCCAAGTCAAGATTCATGCTCGAATAGTCCATATCATTCAGCCCCAAATAACATGGTAGATGTATATTGCTCAAACGATGATATCATTCAATTGGGTATCTCGAGTGAACAACACCATAGATGGTGTTTACATTTACAGAGGACATATCGATGTCCTCAAGTAATGATGCTAAAAGAAACATATAGGCTAGAGCTCAAATATAGACCTTCAAATATTATCATGCACATGCATGTCGATACACACAACGAAGGTAAAATGGGGGTTTTCACCCATCAAACGCTGTTCTCTAAAAAAAATACATAACATAGATTGAAAGCCAAGGCTACGAATACAACAAAAATATATATAAAAAATAATAATAAGGAACTTGAATCTCATTAAACTCGATAATTTCTCAAGAAGATATTTGAACATTTGAAGGAAACTTTTGAGAAAGGCATGTATTTTTACCTCTTTTTTTTGCAAGTTCGATACTTTTTGTCTTCAACAAATTGGAAACAACCACTCCTTTTGTGCCTTCTTCTACTTCCTTCTTCCCCCAAATTTTCTCTATCTTTTCGCTAGATTATCTCCTCTCTTTTCAAAATTCCCCACACACTATCCATCAATTTTGCATACTATAGTTGGAGTGGTCTTGATTCTACATACCTCCATCACTTAGCCACCCACTCCCCTATTTTCTATGCATTATTTCATTCACTCTAATATGGAAGAAATCAACCTTATTGAATTATGAATGGGGTTATATAAATATTAATTATCATCATTTTTTTCCATATAGTTTCATAAAAAATATTCAAATAAAAGGAACACTCATCATTAAAATCCTTTACAACATATTTGTATATATATGTTACATATATATATATATATATATTCAAATTCACAAACATATATTTTTATTTCCTTTATCAAGAGCTTACTTTCAAGTTCTTCCAAAATAAAAAATAATATAATTCTTCTTCTTATGATAATTATGTATAATCAAATGCATTTCCAATACCATTATGAAATTATTTTTGGAATAGACAAGGTAAGATAAGCAATATAATAAATTTGTTTCTTTCATAAGATTTCATATTTAACCATTGATGATTTTCATACAAGAAAGAATGATATCTATCAATTGCAAGACAAATGTAGATGTCATGGTCTACTATGGCATGTGAGATTCTAGATTCTAGTCTTGCTTACCATTTGTCATCTAGCTAAGCATTCCTACTTCAACCATGTTCTCATTCTTCAACCTATTGCTGCATACACACACTCTTGCACTTTCAATTGTTCATTAGTAACCTTTAACCGATAATAATTGTAAAACAATTCTCTCTTAAATCATAAAGTTGCAAGATAATATTTTTTTTAATATTATTGCATTTATCAAATTTCATAAGCAATAACAGATAAATTTCATTTTTCAATTATTTCAATTAACTTAACATTATTAAATGCAAGTAAGGAAATTGAGATGTGGCATCCTTCCCCACTAGGAAGAGACATTGTCCATATGTCTAATTAAACAAAATCGAATCACATATGTCCATTTCAACATCAGCTCATACTGTCATCAAGCCAAAATATCGTAGCATACAAATCCAAATATTAAGCAACAATAAATAGTGAATCATAAATAGTCTATCTAAAGAAAATGAGGAAAGGAGCATTCTAACTCCTCTACCTCCTCCCATGTAGCACTATCCTTAGAATATTTGTCACATTGGAACTTATATTGAACAATGTCTCTATTTTAGAATTTGATGTTGCATCTATCCAAAATTCTAATGGGCTCTACCAACACCACTCCTGGATCCTCCACCTATAAAGAATGGAAATAAAGTATATGAGATGCATCTGGACGGTATGGTTTAAGCAAAGAAACATGAAACACATTATGGAGTCGAGCTAGAGTAGGTAGTAGAGAAAGTCGATATGTAGTCGGGTTGATTACTTCCAATACATCTAACAAACCCACATATCTCAGATCCAACTTGGAAGATTTTCTGAAAGTAATAGAGCTCTTATGTGGTTTGACTCTCAAAAAGACCTTATGCCTTACTAAAAATTATCTGAATGTTCTATTCTTATTAGCATAACTCTTCTGTCTATTTGTCATCTCCTTCAGTCTACCCTTGATAAGCCTCATTTGCTCTTCCATCTCCTTTAACATTTTAGGGCCTACTATGATCCTATCTACCAATTTTTCCCAACTGATGGGAGTATGAAACTTTCACCCATACAAAGTCTTGAAAGGCACCATGCCTAAGGATGCATGATGGGAATTGTTATAAGAAAATTATACCAATGGTAGATATTCTTCCCATTTATACTGTTGGTCCATACAATACATCTGAAGGAGATCTACTTCCTGATTCAATCTCTTGGTTTGACCATCAGTCTGAGGATGATAGGATGAACTAAAATTTAACTTGGTTCCCAAATCTGCATTTAAAGTTGTACAGAACCTTGATGTCATCCGAGTATCTCTATCAGATATGATGGTCTCTAACACTCCATGCAAGTGGAAGATCTATCAGAAAATTTCTTGGCCAAGGTCAATGATCCATTCTTAAGATTCCCTGGAATAAAATGTGCTACCTTAGTCAACTTATCGATTACTACTAGGATGAAATCATGCCTCCTCTTACTTAAGGGTAGCCCCTGTACAAATTCCATGCTGATCACTTGTCATTTGTACTCAAGCATATCATGAGGATAAAGGAGCCCTACTGGATGCACGTGCTCAACCTTGACTCATTGGCACCCCAAGAATCTGGCTACATATTCCACTACATCCTTCTTGATCTTTGGCCAATAATATAAGGATTTTAACTCTGTGACCATCTTGGTAACTTTGGGATGTCTTGAATATGGTGCATTATGGACTTCTTGTAGGACCAGCTTCCTAAACTCTCCAAAATCTAGAATATACACCCGCCTTTGATATCTTAAGATACCATCTAATTCGAACTCATACCCATCAAATCAATGTTCTGATGGATTCTCTTTTGGAGCCTTCTTTACCCTCTCATAGTGCTCATCTCCTTGCAAGTGTTTCTTCACTTACTTCCTTAGATTAGATCTTGTCAAGGTTACAACCACCAAATCTCTTCTTCTACTAAGAACATCTACCATTCTATTTTCCTTCCCTTTTATATACTCGATTTCAAATTTGTACTCGCTAAGGAATTCGAACCACCTCCTCTGTCATGCATTGAGGTTTGGTTGAGTGAAGATATATCTCAACCCCAAATGATCCGTTTTGAGCTCAAATGACTTTCCCAAAAGATAGTGTCTTGACATCTATAAGGCATGCACTATAGCCACTAATTCCAGATCGTGTGGTGCGTAATTCATTTCATGTTGCTTCATTTTCCTTGATTTGTATGATACCACTTGTCCATTTTGCATTAACACTGCTCCTACACCATCTCCTGAAGCATTCGTGATAACTGAGAATTGATCATTGGGATAAGGTATAGTCAACACTAGGGCTGTTGTGAGTTTCTACTTTAGGAGTTGGAAAGCTTGTTCAAACTTCTCGGTCCACTCAAAAAAATTTCCTTGTTGGTAGATGGTCAATGCTCCCCTCAGGATTTGTGATAGGAACTAACCACCTCTCATGGATATGTTAACTCTGTTGGTAGTATCGGGAATTAATAGGTCGATCCTTTGGTGCAACAACTGTGGGGCCAATAATTGGTATCAGAGCCAAAGGTGTCAGGTTTGAATCCCCTCGAGTAATGTTGAGGGGGATATTGTTGGTAGATGGTCAGTGCTCCCCTTGGGATTTGTGACATTTACTAACTACCTCCCATGGATTTTTTAACTCTAGCAGTTGTATTGAGCATTAACAGGTTGATCTTTTGGTGCAATGACAACCGTGGGGCCAACATTCCTTTCTTTTAGAGTGAATTTATTAGGGCTGCAATTTGAGAGAACCCTTGCACGTATTTCTTGTAATACCCTACAAGGCCCATAAATATTTGTACCTCCATCACACTCTAGGGTGTCAGCCATTCCACAATTACTCTTATCTTTTTAGGATCCATAGAGACTCCTTTAGTTGAAATAATGTGAACTAGATAGTGCACCCTGTCCTGATAAAACAAGCACTTGGATAGCTTTCCAAAAAGCTTCTTCTCCCTTAGACACTGTAAGACTATCGTTAAGTTCTAGTCATGATCCTCAATAGACAAAATAAACTAGAATTTCATGAATAAATATTAAGATGAATTCATCCAAATAGTCCTGGAACACACTGTTCATTAGATTCATGAAGGTTGTTGGTGCATTGGTCAATCCAAATAGTACAACAATGAACTCGCAATGCCCATATTGAGTTCAAAAAGAAGTCTTCGGGATTTCTTCCTCTTTTATTCTCAACTGGTGATAATTGGATATGAGATCTATTTTTGAGAACACTGATGCTCCCTTCATTTGATCAAATAACTAATTGATTATTGAAAGGGGATATCGATTCTTGATGGTTTCCTTGCTCAAAATCTGACAATCAATACACAAATGCAAGGTTCCATCCTTATTTTTCACAACGATATCTAGTGCTCCCCAAGGGGACACACTGGGTCTAATAAGCCCTTTGTGCAACAACTCCTATAACTGGGATTTCAATTCATAAAGCTCGGTGGTGGTCATCTTGTACAGGGCCTTATATTAAGGCTTGACTCTAGGCACTAGGTTGATGGAGAAATCAAATTCTTGCTTGGGAGGAATCTTAGTTATATCTTCAGGAAACACATATCAGAATTACCTAAGGATAGGGTAATCATCTAGGTATGGTTTCTAATTGTTGTGTTCACTGACATGCAACACATATATGACACAAACCTTCCTTTGAGCCCTTTTGAGCTGCATAGTTGAGATCTGTTGTGTGGTCTCAATACACACCCAACTTTTCTCCTTATCAAAGTGTGGACCCCCCTTTTTTTTGCTTCCTTCCTTTTCCTTCCTTTGAATTTACTTGTTTCAGTGTGCTGCTTTTGGAGGAAATGGTAAAATGGGAGTTTTTATTTCACCTTGCTTGGTCACTACTTAAATCTGTCTTACCTGGATTTATAGTGTTTTGGTTTATTTAGTCTTATCAATTTTCCAAACCCCAGAGTCCTAGATTTGATGTGGTTGTACTAAGGATATTGTATCTTTGGCCGGTCCTAATTTCCCACCCCATTGATAAGTCATGCCCAAGGAGTTGTCGCTTGGGTAAATCATTCTGATACACATGTCCCTTTTCTTCATTGGTTAGCTCAATGGTTTCTTTTTATTTCTTTAGCCGAAGGTAAAAAATTAGAGGTTCTGTTGCAAATATATTGAAATCATTTTGGTCTTGCTTGAACCTGGTTCCTGATTCCTCTCTTTGTGCATAGTTCTCATGAACTCGGTGGGTAAATGTCCCAGTTCCTGGTAATCTTTCCAAGGTTCGGTACCAAAGGATTCAAACCTTGTGATCATTAATGGTCATGTGTCCAAAGTGGATTTTCCTTATAAAGTCTTTGCCTCATAAGAATCAAGGTGACGTGCAAGCATGCTATGTAAGCTTCTCGTGCCATCTTCTTCTCTAGTGGTGGGCCTACGCAAAAACCAAGGTGTTCATGATTTGAACCCTAATCCACCATGATTGTACCTTTATAAAAAAAATGCATTGTAACAGGGAATTAATGAAGGTAGAAAACTACACACATAATTGGCACCACCTCGAGCATGTAGTTACTTTTACAACACTCTACCTCATGCTATACTAATAATTTGTAAGGACATTGAAAGATCAAGATTGATATTTTGGTGCATAAAGAAAGATAAACCTCAAGAAACCAAGACACAACTACCAAGGGTTTTGAAGTTTCATTCTGTAAAAAATTATATCACCAGCAAAACCATGTATGTTTTGAATAACCAAAATTTTGCTAGTCAGTTTATGCATGCATGTCTCAAGATAATGGTATCTCCTCTAGTATTTAAAATTTTGATTACTCTGAAATGAATTTAACCAAATGCTATTAAGTTTTATGAATTGTTGAAGATAATTGGTTAAATTTAGCCCTAATTCACACACAAGGAACATATCTATTAAAAAATTTAGGACAGACAAGCAAATATGAGCACTTCCAAAGCAAGGCTAGAAGATGAATTCTAGTATTTTGCTTCGAAAGCTGCACTAGTTGGTGGGATAATTATTGATACCCATTGAGGATGGTTTTTCGATGTCAAATTCATTGTACAGGCCCAAAAAGAAAATTCTTCTTAGTGTACGAAGAATGTTATAGCAAGTGGATTACATTTAGTAGGAGGGTTTCCACCAGTGATGGAGGCCCCTGAACTGGTTACCGAATGTTTAAATTGTTACAACCTAGACAAGAGAGTTGTTGAAAAGGAAGGAAGAGTCTATGCATACCTCTCCATGAAAGGGATTGTATATACATGTGGGCTCCTTAATTTTCCCCATATGTATCTGGTAGATGTAAAAAAAATGGCTAAAACCTACTTGAGTGCAGAAGAGCATAATAGAAAAATTATGAGTATACAATGATGCTAGCAAGAGGTTACTAAGCAAATGAAACCAATTTTGAGATCTGTGTTCAACCCAGATGTTCAAGATGTAATAACTATGCTAAGTAAGATAGATGGACTTAGATATGCCAGTAAAGTTGAACCATGGATGCTCGTACTCAGCCAAATTAATGGAAGGCCTTCTGCAAATACATTGAGGAAGTTTTATCAATGACATGCTACATGATCAAATAAAGGAATTTCCACAATCTCTATGGTTTTCTATGTCCTCATATGTGATTTATTCTTGTGCCCTAGGGAAAATAAGAAAGGATTGAATAGAGTTGGTACCCTGGGTAGAGAAATAGGGAATAGTATGATATATGCTCATTTACCCCAAATTACTACTCATGAATACCAGGAGCATTATTAGAGAGTTAATGATGTGTTTTCCATGAAGTTGGTAAGGATAAAGGAGGGTGACAAAGCTAAAAGGTTGTATCTAGAAGCACAAAGGATTATAACATAGGTTAGAGGCTGGTACATTTAGTTTCCCACTTTCACCTACATCAGGGTGGAAGGATTCGAAGGATGCACTTTCATGTTGCCCAGGTACCCAACAAAAAAAGTGTTACTATTGGAATTGGTAAGACAAATGAAGCCTTCCCATGCCCTTTTTAGTGTGGCACATAAGAGAAGTTCTGTCAAAGTTCCCATCACAAGGGGGAATTATAAATGCAATGCAACTAAAATAGATGACTTGTGCAAAGAAGAATTAAAGATGTACAAGTTGGAGTTCTTTACACTCCAAAGGAAGAATTATGATCCATTGAGGAATTTTTCCAAGAATATAGCCAACAAACATGCTCATGTTCATCATTTAGAGGATTTCTGGCTCAATTGTGATGACAAACATGAAGTAAGGAAGAGATCATATTAGAGGTTGCCATTAAAATTGGAAAAGATTCTGAAACTCCATGACATTCCAGAGTAGTTAGATGAACATAATGGAGAGGTTTTGAATCCAATCTACAATTCAACTAAGGTTTTATCATCAACCCATCCCGGATCCAAATTAGGAAAGTAAATAAATAACGACTGTTGAGGAAATTTCTAAAAAAAATTTAATGCATACTCAATAGTGGATTGATGATTATTGTAAAGCTTTGAGAAAATATGGGATAATCCCTACATACCCTCTCAATACAAATAAGAAACATAGAGAAGGTGAATCTGGGTATGAGGAGCCTGCTAAAAAGAAAATAAAAGCTAGTAAAGTAGATATAACTATACATATTAGGAGAAAACTCTTGAGGCCCCAAAGCCAAAGAGTTTCATTGGCACCAACTAGTCAACATAAAAAAATTGGAACAAGTAAGGTCAAAGTGATAGTGAATCCTAGAGCGACATATTCTTCCATGAAAAAGTCAAAGATTCAACCTATGACTGATGAGGAGGTGGGAATGAAAATGAACACTTGTGCTTTGACGAGGTCTACATCTCAAAGGGTTGCACCATTATTCACCTCTCCCCCTTCAACTAATGTGGCTATAGTAAAACTTACACTGGGAAAGAATCATGTGGCTCTAGAAGAGAGTTTTGAATTAAATGAAGAGAAAATTAGGGAACAGTGGGAGAAATGGGCTTGCATGATGCAATGAGTAAAAGAGAAGAAATCTAAGGAGAAAACCATGGTACAACCAATGGTGGAAGAAATGTTGGATAAAGGGTCAATTCCTATAGACGTCAAAGAAGAAGAATTCATAAGAGGAACACT